>JAINUG010000290.1:200000-252500 GCA_029706075.1 Aldrovandia affinis | reverse complement strand
AAAGTAGACAGAACACGGACGCTTCAGAATGTTTCATTTCAGGGCCTCCTGGGTGGTCTAGTTGTTACAACGTTTGACGCTGGCCACTGCGACCGGGGTTCGATTCCACCGCCGTGCTAGAGTCGGCTCTGCCCGGGAGTGCCACTAGGGGCTGCCAAAGGGGGCTATCCGCCCCAGGGAGGGGGGAGGAGGGAAGCCGGCATGAGTTCCCTGCATACAGGAGTGGCTCTGGAGTACCGGAGTTACGGTCGGCGGCTTGTCACTGCCAGTCTCAGGGCTAGGGCAGCGAACTAACAATACGTGGGGGGGATTGACAGGGAAAGGAGAGGGTGTAATTGGCTACTAAATTGGGAGAAAATGGGGTAAAATTACAAACAAATAAAAAAAATCTCTATATATTTCGTTTTGTTTCCTGTCTGTCTCATCCCAGTGGCCCGTGCCGTTCGTTATCGAAGCGCTGCGTCTCCGCGCCTGTCGCGTCCTCACCCAGGTTTACACCGCTCTGTCCCCCTTCCCCCCGCCCCCAGCCCATCGGCTCCCCCTTCCCCCCCCCAGCCCATCAGCCCCCTCACGCTCCCCCACCCTGCGCCTCTCTCTAATCTCCCTCCTCCTCCGCGCCGCTCTTATCAGGAGGCGCCCCCGCCGCCCGCACACTGACCCCAGGGGCGCCCGGGGCCCCCGGTATCCGAGGCTGGGAAATGAATTTGGCCGATGATGGAGGGGCTGCATTATGGCGCGGCGCGTGTGGTCGTCCCGGCTGGCTGTCGGGGAGGCTTCAGAGCGCGAGCGGTCTCCTGGGCCCGCCGCAGACCGGGGAGAGGGCCGCTCCAATTCATCACAGGGCCACGGGACACACGGGCGGCAGAAATAGCCCGAAAAAAAAGGAGAGGGAAGAAAAGAATAGTGGGGGGTGAAAAAAGACCACAGCAGCTCTCCTCGGGCTTGTGTGTGATCCCCCAGCCGGCCACAAGAGCTGGGCTCTTAGATAACCCTAGGGTAAGCTTACCCTATCAGATACCCCCAGCCTGCCACGCCCTCTACCGCCCGCCTTACTTTCCCCGGCCCGGTTGCGTAGGATGTGGGCGTGCGCGCCGTGTACGTGTGGGCGTGTTCTACAGGGTCGTTCGGAGGGCCTTGAACTCCCTAAGTGGTGCCAGCACCTCTAACTGGAGAACCTTGTG
The DNA here is from genome assembly GCA_029706075.1 of Aldrovandia affinis. Taxonomy (NCBI): domain Eukaryota; kingdom Metazoa; phylum Chordata; class Actinopteri; order Notacanthiformes; family Halosauridae; genus Aldrovandia; species Aldrovandia affinis. The sequence goes on along the minus strand of JAINUG010000290.1, from coordinate 251,319 downwards.
TAAGGTGTTCCATATTGTGGGTGCATGCGCTCACATCGCCCCGCCCCTTTCCTAAACACGCCGTTTGACAAAAGGCCGGCTTCTTAATCACAGCTGCCCCGCAATATAAACGCTGCTCAATAAAAGCTGCTCTGTCCGTGTCTGGCCCTACGCACGAGGTCCTCTCTGCTTTGAAATGTCAGAATGTCACGCGGCCCGTAGAGAGAGAGAGAGAGAGAGAGAGAGAGAGAGAGAGAGAGAGAGAGAGAGAGAGAGAGAGAGAGAGAGAGAGAGAGAGAGAGAGAGAGAGAGAGAGAGAGAGAGAGAGAGAGAGAGAGAGAGAGAGAGAGAGAGAGAGAGAGAGAGAGAGAGAGAGAGAGAGAGAGAGAGAGAGAGAGAGAGAGAGAGAGAGAGAGAGAGAGAGAGAGAGAGAGAGAGAGAGAGAGAGAGAGAGAGAGAGAGAGATATTGTCCTCGCCTCGTGAAAAGGCCAGGCCGGCTGAACAATGGCGGCAGCCTGCCCATTCAGAGGGACGCCTCGGCCATCATTTCCACAGGCTGGCGTTTAGCGGGGCCATTACTGCGGCGGCGCGTGCAGAGGTTGCGCGGCGGTTTCATCATGTGAGCGACGAGCAGCGGCAGCCCACAAATCCCACAGACACATTAACCTCCTGCAGGTCGGCTGAACCCCGGAGGGGCTACAGAGCGCCGCTGCGCTGCCCCCTGCTGCCCTGCAGTGGGACTGCCCGGTGTGTGTGGCTGTGTGTGAGAGTGGCTGTAGAGGTGCAGCGTGTGCGTGCCTGTGTGTGCGACTCTGTCAGACCCTGTGTGTGTGTCTGTCTGTGTGTGTGTGTGTGTGTGTGTAACACTGTGACTGTGTTGGTTCTGTGTGGCTCAGTTGGTAGAGCATGGCGTTAGAGCACGCTTAGGTTGTGGGTTCAATTCCCACCAGGGCCACATATACTGAAAAATGTATGCATTCACTACTGTAAGTCACTAAATGACAAATATTATATTACTGTCTGTGTGTGTGACTCTTCCCCCCCAGGTCTCAGCTCCCCCCCCAACAACATCGGTAGCTCCGCCCTCCCCAGCATCGTCACCCCGCTCGTCAACGGCTTCACCGGCCTCGCCCACCAGCCCAACGGACACCCTGCCGTGGAGGCGGTCTACACCAACGGCCTGAGCCCCTACTCTGCCCAGAGCCCTCGGCCGCCGACACCCTCCAGCAAGCCTTCACGGGCGTCCAGCAATACACAGGTACCCCCTCCAACCCCTCCTCCCACTCCACAGCAATACACAGGTACCCCCCCCACTCCACAGCAATACACAGGTACCCCCTCCACAGCAATACACAGGTACCCCCTCCCACTCCACCTCCCACTCCACAGCAATACACAGGTACCCCCCCCTCCCACTCCACAGCAATACACAGGTACCCCCTCCCTCCTTCCCCCCTCGGGCAGGAGCCCCGCTCCTCTCCCCAGCCCACACAGAATAGATTAGCATGCCGGCAGCATGGAAGCGCGCGATGATTTCACTGTTGCCATAACAAGTTTCATCATTAGCGCAGAGCGGATACGTCCTGTGCGCTGCGTCTGTTTACGCGAGCGTGCGCCGACAGTGGGAGCGTGTGTGAGCAGGGGGAGGGAGGCGTGGAGGCTGTTCTGTGGAGCTGTGGCCGTCGCGCCCGAGGCCAGGGGGACACGGCGGAGCGCCACTAGCGCTGGACACAAGCGCGGGGCTCTGTGATTGACTCTGTGTCTCCTTCTTTTCTCCCTCCGTAGCAATTTATCCAACGACCACACTGACCCCTATTGGCCAGACACTGCCACAGCCGCCCCAAGTCATCCAGCAGCAACAGCAGAGGGAAGGTGAGGGTGAGAGAACAATATTAAACTCTTTTTTCACTGTGCAGACGACGGACAGCTGGCCACAAATCAGAGGTCCGTGCTTTTTTTATTTCTTTAATTTATGGGGATTATGGGAAATATTAATACGCATATTTAATACTTGTACACTTCCATCTCACGCCTCGAGGCCACTCTGTCGGAGAACGGCGATTTGGGACTTGCGTTAAATACTTTGCGACTTAAAAGCGCGTGAGACCGTAAAAGGCTTTTAATGCGGAAAGCGTGCGACTCCAGTGTGCCCCTCTGCCCCCTTTGGGGGGGAAGCAGTAAACAAAGAGCGCAGGAAGTGCGGCACGCGCCCGGCTGCTTCCTCCAGGGGAGAGAGACGCTCATCGGAGGGGCGATGCAGCGACGCCCACGTGGACACTTTGAGCGTGCGGCCAGCTCGACGCGTGGCGCTCGTTTCCAGTTCCGTTACGGATCTGGGTTACCGCCGGTAGCGTGCGTGCGGAACAGTAATCGCGTCGTCATGCGTGAGCGCTCGTGGAGGATCGCGTGTTGCGTGACCTCCGCGTTCCAACGATCTCGAGCCGCCAAGTATCTGCGAGTGAGTGGATATGACCCTGGAAACAGGAGCGGCAAACCCCCCTGTCCGGAGACGAGGGGAACCGATGTCGCCGCTTAAAAATAAAAATGCTATTGGGAGGGAAAATAGCGGTGCGCGCACACGTTTTTCGAAATGAGGACAAAGAACAAACTGCTTTCCTCCGTTTTCGTTTATGGCGAGACGTGACGCGGGAACGGCGCGGGGAGAGGAAGGCGTTTTGGCTGTGGTCTTCGCCGGTGATCGATCACCGTCTCTCTCCGTGGCGCTATCGCAATAATATGGAAAGAATCTAATAAATGAGACCAGAGAAAGACTCCCGTTTCTAAAAGAGCACGATCCTGCATTTTTCCCCTTCAGTTTTCTCTCACATTAAAAGAGAGCGAGACATTTTGTATTGTGGTGTATTACAGTATATCCCTGTTCTGTTAATAAATAACATTAAAGTGATAACTATTATCCTATGGGTAACAACGTTAACTGAGTAACTGCATCATTTATACAAGTAACTGCCAAAATAAAAGAAACACTTGAGTAAATGAAGGGTTCTGGTGGCTCTGTTATGGTGTGGGGTGCCTTATCCTGGCATGGTTTAGGTCCACTCAACCCCTTAGAGGACAAGGTAAATGCCAATAAATACAAAGCCATTCTGAGTGATCACCTTCATCCTGTGGTGAAGCATTTCTATCCTGATGGGAGGGTCTCTTCCAGGATGCCCCCATCCACAGGGCATGAGTGGTCACTGAATGGTTTGATGAGCATGAAAAATTATATAAACCATATGCCATGGCCGTCTCAGTCACCAAATCTCAACCCAGTTGAACAGATTATGGAGTGGCGCCTGAGACAGCGTTTTCCACTACCATCAACAAAACACCAAATTATGGAATTATCTCATGGAAGAATGCTGTGGCATTCCCTCTAATATAATTCCAGACACCAGAAGCTGTTCTGGCGACTCGTGGTGGCCCAGCACCCTATTAACACTCTTGCGTTTCCTTTATTTCGGTGGTCGCCTGTATGCATGCTGGCCCACATGGAAAATCACTCTACTGCCATAAATATGGAACTTCATCTCCATTCATATCACAACCGCGGGTCTCCCTTTCATGGCTGAGAAGCAGGCATTTACATTACATTTACATTTTAAGCATTTAGCAGACGCTCTTATCCAGAGTGACTTACAAGATGTGCATAAACACATGGTAGGAACAATCATTGATCGCACAAGAGATCAGTGCAGCGATACAGTGATAGACATCATTGCAGGCATCTGCATACCATACCTGTAACACTGGGAAGGAAAAGGTTAGTACATTTCTTTTTTTTTGAGGAGTAAACAAGTAGGCAGTGGTGATGACAATTAGCTAGATGTACAGAATTCAGTGGTAGTGGAGTCTGAAGAGGTGTGTTTTGAGTCTCTTGCGGAAGATCGCCAGTGATTCCGCTGTCCTGACCGATTGTGGAACGTCGTTCCACCACCGAGGGGTCAGGACAGAGAAGAGGCGAGACCGCGAGGAGCGGCTGCTGGGCGCCCGGAGGGATGGGACAGTCAGTTTGCCAGAGGAGGTGGAGCGGAGGGGTCTGGCTGGGGTGTAGGGTGTGATAGAGGAGGCTGAGCAGAAGGGTCTGGCTGGGGTGTGTGAGGGTGGCTGATAGGGTGTGGAGGCTGAGCGGAGGGGCTGGGGAGTGGCTGGGGGCTGAGCGGAGGGTGTGATAGAGGAGGCGGAGCGGAGGGGTCTGGCTGGGGTGTAGGGTGTGATAGAGGAGGCTGAGCGGAGGGGTCTGGCTGGGGTGTAGGGTGTGATAGAGGAGGCTGAGTGGAGGGGTCTGGCTGGGGTGTAGGGAATGATGCAGGCAGTCTGAGTAGGTGGTGAAGCGGCCGTCCGATGGCTCTCTCTCTCTGTGTGTTAGGTGTAGGGTGTAGGGTGTAGGGTGTGATGGCTCTCTCTCTCTGTGTTCCAGGACCGGAGGGCTGCAATCTCTTCATCTACCACCTGCCACAGGAGTTCGGCGACAACGAGCTCATGCAGATGTTCCTGCCGTTCGGGGCCGTCATCTCCTCCAAGGTGTTCATGGACAGGGCCACCAATCAGAGCAAGTGTTTCGGTGAGTGGTGGGGGGAAGCGCGTGTGACGTGGAGAGGACTCTCTGTTGATGGTCTCAACATTTCGGCACTGGAGCGCTGACAGGCAGTCACTGCAATCCACTCTGACCTGCGAACCCCCCCACGCCCTCTCTCAACATGCACTGGAGCAACCCCAATCCACTCTCCTCCCCTCCTCTCTCCAATCTTCCCCCAAAACAAAACCCAACCTCTCCCTCCGTGTTTATGAAAGGAAACGGGTTTGTGTACATCATCCTCTTCCTCTTGCGGAGGATTTGCTGAGGGCTTATTGGGTTTCTGTCTCTCTCTCCAAAGGAGCTTGTTGCCAGGAATGAATTTCACCAATTTATACAAAGCCTCCGCGCCTCGTCCAAGTTTGGCTGCGGAATATGAATCAGAGAGGGAGAGGGAGAGGGAGAGGGAGAGGGAGAGGGAGAGGGAGAGAGAGAGAGAGAGAGATGGAGAGGGAGAGAGAGGGAGGGGGAGAGAGAGAGGGAGAGAGAGAGACAGAGAGAGAGCGAGAGAGAGGGAGAGAGAGAGAGGGAGGGAGATGGAGAGGGAGAGAGAGGGAGAGGGAGAGAGAGAGGGAGAGAGAGAGACAGACAGAGAGCTAGAGAGGGAGAGAGAGAGAGGGAGGGAGACGCTCTGTATCAACACGCACATCGACGCTCCTTAACCCTCCTGCCCATCGATATATCCACAAAGCGCCCCGACGGGTTGGCAGTGCCAGCCTCATCTAATCCCCCCCCCCTCCCCTCCCCTCCCCCCTCTGAGAGCTGCATCGCTAACCTGGGGGAGAGGGGGAGGGGGGGATTGGAGATTTTAAGGCGTCGGAGGAGGAGAGACACAATTATAGATCAGCGTTTGTTTTCACTTGAGGGAACGACGCGGCCCTGCTTCTGAAATTGATTGCAGCTGCGTCCCGGGGGAGACTTAATAACATACATCCACGAAAGGAGCTATTTGTGCTATTGACTAATACACTATGCATTTACAACGTGATGTCAGGTCTGGGGAACAGACCCTCTTTGGGGTGATTAATCTAGAGCACGCACTCACACACACTCACTCACACACACACTCACACACACACACACTCACACACTCACACACACACTCACACACTCACACACACACACACTCTCTCACACTCTCTCACACACACTCACACACACACTCACACACACACACACACACACACACTCACACTCACACTCACACTCACCGTCACACACACTCACACACACGCCCACACACACTCACTCACCGTCATGCCCACTGACTCTCACACACACTCACACACATACACACTCACACACACACTCACACACACACACACACTCACCGTCACACACACACTCACACTCACTCTCTCACACTCTCTTACACTCTCACACACACACACACACACACTCACACACACTCACGCCCACACACACTCACACACACACGCATGCCCTGAGTCTGCGCTCTGAGTCTGCGCTCTGAGTCAGTGTTCAGTCTGTGCCTGTGGCCCCACAGGGTTCGTGAGCTTCGACAACCCAGCCAGCGCACAGGCCGCCATCCAGGCCATGAACGGCTTCCAGATCGGGATGAAGCGGTTGAAAGTCCAGCTAAAGCGACCGAAGGACGCCAGCCGCCCGTACTGACAGACCCCGCCCCCCCACGCTCACTGCAACAGCACAGGTGAGTCCGCGCTGCGCACCTGTGTGTGCTCAACAGCTAGTGAACTACTCCAGAAGTCTGAAAGCGGACACGCGTACGCGGGTAAGAGGAAACGCACGGGAGATGGCGAGCAGCACGCAGACGGACAAACGCGAGCGCGTCATCGGAGGGCCGGCGAGCATTAACTCAAGCACGCATAATGGCTCCGCCCGTCACTGTTAGACTATGTTCCTGCGGTCACATCCTGGCAGCGTCGGCAATAAGACACCCGCTGTAATATTACAGTCATTACCCAGGTCTATTACCACTTGAATCACACGCACATAAGATTAATCACGGACGGCCTATTTCCGCGGTCGTTCAGGCAATGTGCGTCAGAGAATATGTACGGTCACATAAATACAGAACCGGAGTCAAAACAGACACTTTTGGGAAAAGGTCTAAACTGCTTCGACGCACCAAGGTTATTAATGATTCCACAAATGCACGTCACAAACCAGTATGGCGATGTTTAACCATGTTTTTTTCTCCCCCTCGATGTGTTTGTGAAAGCGCTCCACGCGTCTAACTGCAGCTCTTTCACGTCTGCGCTACAGGTTTGGAAGAGAAGAGAACGTATCCTGAAGGAGTTCAACTTTTTCTTTAAAAACAAACAAACAAACAAAAAAAAGTTACAAAAAAAAAACCACACAAAAATACAAAACACCACAAAACCACGAAAGGGATTTTTGAAGACATATCAGCGTTTACCTACGAAGACACACTGCGGCAACCGAGAGCGCCAAGGGGCTGGCACGGCGACGGACGACATCAGCAGCAGCAGCTACGGCAGACCGAGAGGGACAAACGGAAGCCCTGACAGGAACGGACGTGAAACCTTTTGAACAACAGAGCTTTTTTCTCGTTGAGACTTGAATTGTTAATTAAGCAACAAACAAACAAAAAAGCAGCAACAACAACAAATAGATTTCTATATACATATTATATACACTCATATATATAAAGAAAGAAAGAGGCGCTTGTGGCTTTTACTATACTGGACAAATGAGGGTTAAAACTTGAAGATCAAGGAAAAAAAAAAAAAAAAAAAAAAGAAAAAAACAGTGGAAAAAAAGAAGCTTTTCTGTCCCACTGACGGACTTGCCATCTCTCTCTTCCTCTTTCCCTCTTTCTCTTTCCCTCTTTCTCTCTTCCTCTTTCTCACGTCTCTCTCAGCAAGCGCAGAACTTTCTGAGGTCACTGAGGTTTCCATAGCTACAGTACAACTGAAAATCTCTCACCCCTTAGGGACCAAAGGACCAAACATTTTTATTGTTCTCAACAGTAATGTATAATATTAATATGAATAATACTAATACTACAAAAACTACTACTAATAATTCTACAAGTAAGAATAAGAAGAAATACTAGCGTCAGGGTGGAGGAGTAAAAAAAAAAAAAAAAAGGGGTTCGGTTTCTTTGACCTTTATGCTACTGGGTTTCAAAATATTTAAACTAAAATGCAAAAAAGAAAAAAAAATATTTTAAAAAAGCTATAATAGGAGAATATTTTAAAGCTGTTTTAGTGGCGTAGAATATGTGGATTAGAGATTGTTGGGGGCATGTTTGGATCTGTAATCGGCAGTCACACCTCACCCACGGAAAGCAGATTTGTGAAAATCCGGAGGCTCGGAAAATCTGTGACGGTCGGCCATCTTGTGACCCTGCTATTATTCCCTTAGAAAAGGCGAGAGGGAGAGACGGAGCTCAGAGTGCATCGCTGGGTTACTGGTTACATCTCAGCCTCACTCAAAGCTCCCTCGTTTCAGAAGCGTGGGGGGGGCGCTGTGGTTCAAACCTCATTGTGCTCATCTTATCATCTTTAAGCCACAGCCTTCGAGGAGAAAGTGCCGCGGTGGTTTTGCGTGCCAGACTGTGTTAGTATTTTAAGGTTCGCCAAGCCAAGCAGGACACACACTCCCGACTTATCATCCCGGCAGCAGGGTCGGGCACTGTGGCCGATCGGGGGCAGAAATGGCAGACGCGTGTACGACAGCACATAAAGCTCTCTTTGTTAGCCTCGCACCGCATCCGCACACACTCGTGAGCCACTTGACTCTTTGTTTTGAGCGCTGGCTCTTCACAGCAGGGGGCCGTGTGGTGAAGGGGGCATGGCTCTGTGCGCTGGGCTCTGTGCGCTGGGCTCTGTGCGCTGGGCTCTGTGCGCTGGGCTCTGTGCGCTGGGCTCTGTGCGCTGGGCTCTGTGCGCTGGGCTCTGTGCGCTGGGCTCTGTGCGCTGGGCTCTGTGCGCTGGGCTCTGTGCGCTGGGCTCTGTGCGCTGGGCTCTGTGCGCTGGGCTCTGTGCGCTGGGCTCTGTGCGCTGGGCTCTGTGCGCTGGGCTCTGTGCGCTGGGCTCTGTGCGCTGGGCTCTGTGCGCTGGGCTCTGTGCGCTGGGCTCTGTGCGCTGGGCTCTGCGCGCTGGGCTCTGCGCGCTGGGCTCTGTGCGCTGGGCTCTGCCCCTATTGATTCTGGGATCACACGATTACAGCACACACAGGCACACACAGCCCCCTTAGGGGTCCTCTCTGCCCACAGTACACACACACACACACACACACACACACACACACACACACACAGCGCCTGCACACACACACACACACACACACACACACACACACACACACACACACACACACACACACACGCACGCACGCACTGAGCGCCTGCAGTATGTTCTCTCTCTCTCACACACACACACACACACACACACACACACCCTGCCAAAACGCAGGGCGCACAGAGAAATCTCTTTCCCTTGAACGTCGCAAACATATCCCATGGCAAGCTGGCAGAACCATAAAGATATTTCGCTGCCCCGATCTCTATTGCGGGCGCTCGGTGTGTGTGTGTGTGTGTGTGTGTGTGTGTGTGTGTGTGTGTGTGTGTGTGTGTGTGTGTGTGTGTGTGTGTGTGCGTGCGTGCGAGAGAACGTACTCAAACGGTACTTCTGAAAGAGGGAGCTTATTAAAAAGGGGGGAACGCATTTCTGTATAAAGAGAGAGAGAACATTAATTGCCCCCCTACTTTTCATTCGGCAATGGTCTCGTCTGCCCCAAAAATGAGGCCAGCGCACACTGCCACCCCAAGCCGCCCTTCGGAGAGAGAGAGAGAGAGATATATCCTCTCTGTGGGGCTGGCGATCTTATCCGGCCCGGCGAGAGGCATCCCACGTCAGGAAAACAAGAGGCAGCATCATCAAAGTGCTGATAATACAGATCATCTGGCCGTAAAGCTCGGCGGTAAAAGTGCCACCTCCGTACCCCGGTGTACCGCGGGAAAAAAAGTGCACCGTCTTTAACTGGGTTAATAAAACACACTAATTACCCCGACAGGGGTTATAAAAGAGCTGCGTGAACGACGTGGCGATGCCTGGCGGTTCCGGGGGCCCTTCCGCAGCTGTTTCCCCCCATAACTTCTAATAGGGACCATCACTTCACAGGGGTCTGGGCGCTAACTCGCAGCATCATTAGGATGATGCTAATATTGATCGAACGGCAAGCTGCTCCATGGGGCAAGAGACACGCAATCAATTAGCGCATTGGCACTCCCCGCGAAATTGACTGACTGACAGAGTTCATTCTTCACGCACCGTCTGTCTGGGAAAGGCAACGCCGACCCCCCGCTCCCCCTCCGACCCCCAACCGCCGCCGCCCGTATCAATGGCCGTCTGCTACCGGAAACAGAGACGCACATTCATATATAACGTTTAAAAAGGGAGAATGGTGGCAGGGAGGGCCACTCTGGAAGCTCAGATCAGACTCAAGTGCCCATACTTGTCTGGATTGGACGACCGTCGTGTTTTAGTGCGCCGTTGCGGGCCGGGCTAAACAGCAGATGCTTCTGGGAGATGAAAAGGCAGGGCGAGTCGGGAACAGCTTGGTTTTTAGAGCCTTACGAGGTCAAATTAAGAGCGGAATGATCCATCGGGCAGGCTGGGATACGGTAACCATAGCAGCCGTTTAAGAGACACCGCCAGCCACACAAACGGGCGACTTAAAAACCGCTCGGAAACCGCGGCGATGGCAAACCATCACCCATGACAACCGGAATGCTCTGAGAGCTAAATGGAGCCCCCCCCCTCCCCCAACGGATTGATTTATGTCACAAATTAACCATCCCAGCCAATCAGGTGAGAGGAGGGACCATGTCCTGGGTGAGGTGTGTCTGAAGGTTGTTTTTTGTTTGTTTTGTTTGTTTTTTTTCTTCCAGGGAGTTCCTTCTTCTTTTCCATCTGTCTTCTCATTCTCATCCCCCTTTTTCTTGCAGTTTTTTTTTTAAACTGCGTGTGTCTCTGTGGTCCGTCTCCATCCATTTCTGAGCCCCTCCCTCCCCCCCCAGCACCGCACCAGCCCCTCAGAGCGAGGCCCCCACAGCGCTGCCCCCCCCCCCCTCTCTCCACACACGCACGTCAGCATCTCTCTCTCTGCACAAGAGCACGAGCAACAGGGCGTTCTCAACAAAGGAGATGAACAGGAGCTCCTGTCCCCCACCAGCAAACACATATTTTGTACTCTCAGTGGTATACAGACATCAGCATTAACCCCCCCGGACAGAGCCCCGCGCGACAGATGTCGGCGAAAAGCTGGACAGCTGTGTCACTGCAGTCGACAGGGCAAAGCTCATTACTGCCTTTTAGGACAAAAATAAATACATGCATAAATATATATTTTACAGCCACTAATATACATATATATATAGTGTTGTCAAACAATTACTAGCAGGAAACCCAAACCACTCCCCCCAGGTGCAGATTCAAACAAAAAAATTACATTAAATACATTTAAACATGTCTTTAGCAGGCAAAGTACATATAGGTGATGGGGGGGGAAAAGCAGGGCTAACTGATGCCCACATAGTTCTACAGACCACGTGGGGGAAAAAATGAAATATTTACCCGATTCATAAAGCCAATGTTGATATAGAGGCTAGGGGTATTGAGATCCAGGCCTCGAGGTCCGCAGTGTCTGCAGGTATGTCCTCCGACCACGCACTACACCACCTGATTTCACTAATTGGCTCACTTCCTGGACCAAGGAGGTAAAATAATGATTCTAAATCAGGTGGTGTAGTGCGTGGTTGGAGCGAATACCTGCAGACACTGCGGACCTCGAGGCCTGGATTAGAATACCCCTGCTATAGGCTGTAATTCAGAGAGCTGGGAGCCCAGCTTCCCCACTGGAAGCGGTCAGGAGTGTGATATGCGTTTGCCACGCGTCGCTCCTTCCTGCACAGGTGACAGCTGGGGGAGAGGTGACACACCGACACGTACCCAGTGGGCATATGCGGCTTTATCGCTCTCCACAGACAGCTTTTCTCTTTCATACCGGAGTTCTTCAGGAGGGAATTAGAATTTATATATTTTTTTTCTTTTACGAGGTCACTTTTTTAATTATTAAAATCAAATTAAATTTGGCCTTCGCTGAACAGCTTGGGTACTGCAGGTTAAAGACGGCGACGGCTACGGAGGGCTTAATGAGTTTCGAGGGCCGTTAAAAGTCATTTCCGCAGACGAGAACGAGGTGCACAAGCGGCGCACGATTAAAAGGCGCGGGTTTGGGGTTTGGGGTTTGGGGCCGGGCTGGTTTTGTTTTTTTCGCGCGGGCGAACCGCTGGCCGCCTGTCGGGAGACGGACGATGACGCGGGGAAAAAACGTGCCTCGGGTCGCCGTCCGATCTCAGGAGGGACGGCCGCCGATCTCGATGCGCTGAAACGCAAGCCGTGCCCAGTAAGGTTTGTTCTCATCTCTATTCATTCATTCATTCGGTCATTCGTTCGTCAATTCACTCATTCGTTCGCCGAAACAAGCCATGGCCATTCCTGTCCTATCACTTCTCACGTCAGTGATGCCCACTCAATCTCTGAGCATGCTCAGTAGAGGGAAGAGGGGGGGGGGGGGGGTTAAGATTATTATAATGGTAATACTCTTATTAATAATACGATTAACTATGGTTTGAATGCTAAGAAAAAAATAGCTTACTATAAATACGAGATCTGTATATTAGGGAAACATGTCAGCACAGGACCTTTTTGGGGGGGTAACGGGGCGGGCGGAGTCGGGAGGGGGGGACGGGCGGGGCGGGGATGGGGGTCGCTTTTTAAAGATCATATTAAACGTGTGGTTTCTCAGCACAAAGAGTACAGAAGATATGACTAAAGTTTTGAGTCTGTTTAATATGTAACTGAAATGTTGAGGAAGGACACAGGGGGACGTTTCAGTGTAATTACAATAACCTATACCAGAGGGCGATGCTCAAACGGTTTTAAATATTAATAATATTCACGATAAGCACCACCTATCCCAGGACGGTCTCGTTAGGGCAGGCTGGAACGGAAAGCAGTACCTTTTTATTCCAAAAACAAAAAGGAAAAATGTGTTCAGTATTTGCCTGAGAAACCAAACATTTGTTCCCCTGTTCAAATTTCTCTAAATACTTGCTGCTTAGATTATTTCATATTAATAATGGGTCATTGGTTTTATTTTATAACTATTTATTTGAATATTTATTTATTTGACAGGTTGATTTTATTTATTTTGTCTATTTATTTATTTATCTATCTATTTATTTATTGATCAATTAATATATGTATTGCTTTATTTTTTATTTTCTGTTACAAATGTACGTATTTAAAACAAAACAAAAACAGAAATGCTTATTGGGGCTTTTCTCTTTCTCTCCTTTTTTTCAATTTTACAATAAAAATACAAACTGGATGTTTACTTCTCAAATACATGTCTATTTAATACCAGGCCGAACAGCAGGGGAGGCAGAAGCTTTGCATTGTGGGTAAACGGTATCCCAGGATTCCGTGCAGGCCGATCCTGCAGCCATTGATGTTGTTCATTCTGTTTCCAGTACAGTGAATGTATAATGTTGTTAATACAGTCATTCTCACGGTTGTGCGTCCTCTCCCACCTGCACTGACTCCATGACAACAAAGCCCGAAGCGCTCACACTTTAGAGTCTTTAAAAAGCTTTAAAATACATTTACATTTACAAAATACTGCATCAAGGGTTGAAACTGAAGCCAGCCAAAACAAGGGCAAGCACAGACGGGGGTGTGTGGATCCCTGTGTGACAATGTACCCAAAAATAAGACACAGACAGAAGAAGTAACAAATGTGTGTATTTAGAGCCTCATATAGGAGCCTAATGGGGCAGAATATTGAACGTTTTAAATTATCAGTCATCTCGAACCCTGGCGGCCCACAGAAACGGCGCTGAAGAGAGGGAACGGGTCACCGCTGGGAGAGAGGAGCAGGGATCGGCGATACGTAAACTGTGCTGCTCTCCCGTCAGGGGAAACGGGAGGGACCGCAGAGTCCCCTTCGCTCTGCGAGGACAGACTCGCCGACGAGGAGTCGCCATCGGTCTGCTTTCTATCCTGGCTGAGATGCGGCTCTTCACAAGCGGATATCTCATCATTATTCCCCCGGGGTAATGATGCTGCGTGTGTAATTTGTGCTCGGTCGAAAGGATAAATGTGCAATGTTGCAGGGTGCGCACTAAAGGGCCAAGCCAGTCGCTTTTCACCTGGAAAGACTGGCTGACCGAACTATGACGCGGTTGAAGACTCGGTCTAAAAAAACAAACAAAAAAACCCTAAGCTCATATCCTTATATATATACATTATATAATATATTTTCTTCTTCATATCCTGCCACGTTTCATAAATGCAGCACGCACGCACGCACGCAAAGCCCCTGGAGTGCCGTACACCAACACCCAGACCACGGACAGGGGCCCTGTGGAACAGCACCAGCGTCTGAGCATCAACCGCCAATCAATTAACAAACACAGCAATAAACAAAATGGTGGGCAGCACAGAACGCAGAAACCCGTATACGATTCAGACCGATCGCCTCTCGCTCAAAATAAGATTAAGGAAGAGGTACAGTTTTAACTTATAAGAATTTTAAAAAATCTAAACGAAGGAAAAGCTTTCTTGAAGAGCAGGAGAGAGATTAAAGAAAGAAGAAAAAAAGAGAAAAGGACCACCAAAAAAATAAAACAGTCGAACCACTGGCTCATGAAATAAATTGGCCCAATTACAATAAAGTGTGGCTCTTGGTCAGTGTGCGAGGCCGGCAGTTCATCTTTATTACAATCAGTTAATGAAAATCAATCCCTCTCCTGATAAACTCTTATCTCCGCGGCCTCTGTGCAGCCCGGGCTGAGGAAGATAATAAATTAGGGTAATATTGCCTTTGATGAGGGAGTGAATTGCAAATTATTGTAACTTTCCAAGATTTATGATGCAGATGCCTCATTTCCGAGCGCGCTTTCGCAGGCTTCAGGGTGCCGAGGTGTCATTTGTTAAAAGTTTGGTGACACCGCCTCGTTAAGCAAAAATATACACCGAGCTGTCTGGGTGTCTGGTACAGTGCACTAGAATACGGCGCGTTACAGCAGGAGGGTGTGTCTCTCCTCTCATGCTGGCTATCGCCCGCGATCACATCCGCACAAAGAAGGTGCCTACGCTCTCTCTGCCTGGCCGCACTCCGGCGCACAGCATCCCAGTTAGCACCTCTTAGTTAACACTTCACAGGGAGATCTATCCATTCATTATCTAACCCGCTTATTCCTGGTCAGGGTCGCGGGGGGGCTGGAGCCTATCCCAGCATGCATTGGGTGAGAGGCAGGAATACATCCTGGACAGGTCGCCAATCCATCGCAGGGCACACACACCATTCACTCACACACTCACACCTACGGGTAATTTAGACTCTCCAATTAGCCTAACGTGCATGTCTTTGGACTGTGGGAGGAAACCGGAGTACCCGGAGGAAACCCACGCAGACACGGGGAGAACATGCAAACTCCACACAGAAAGGCCCCCGGCCTGGATTCGAACCCGGGACCTTCTTGCTGTGCCGCCCATACTTCACAGGGAGATTAAATTATACAATTGTTAGCATTCATTAGTTGGTGTGATATGATCCGCAGTGGGTGTCATCATAGCCCCTGAAGCAAAGAATTAACATTGTGTTCCCCGAATGCTCAGTGGCACTAGACTCAGGCAGAGCATTTAGGTTTCCATAAACTTGTGTTTAGGAATTGGTGTTGTCAACATCCATTACAAATAACATTCCCATGTAAAATAACATTCCCAATTTATGAAGACACTGCATCTCACGACAGCGTGAGGCACAAGCATGTGGCAGCGTGGATTTAAAACCCACATGCGTGACCCACAAGAAACAAGAAGGAAAATCAAACTAGCTCGGGTTGAGGGGGAAAAAAGATGAAAAGCCGGGCTGAAAGGACGGTGTTAAAGATGGCAGGTCTCACCTGTGCGCTTCACCTTAAACAAGATGTCTTCAGGCGACCTTGTGGACTGGTCACAATTATGCTGATGATTTCGATTTAACAATGAAGGTTCTTTTTATGAATTGATGGGCCTGCTTTCAGCCAAAAAAATAAATAAAAAATGAGGATGTCAAAGGGGACAGATGCCTGCAGACAGACATTCCAAACAGGGCGCGTGAAAGCAGTGCGACGTAATGGTTAGGGGAACTGGGCTTGTAAAAGGTTAGAGGGTTGCAGGTTCGATTCCCAGCTGGGGCACTGCCGTTGTACCCTTGAGCAAAAGGTACTTAACCCTGAACTGCTTCAGTTAATATGCAGCTGCATAAATTTGTGTGTAAAGAAATGTATGCTGTGTTCAGTCACTCTGGATGAGAGCGTCTGCTAAAGGCCTGCAGTGTGATGTAAAAGCCTACAGTAGTCTGGAGTGGGACAAAGAACAATCGGAGCGTTGAGTCAGCAGTTTACTGGTGCAGCACTGCCTCCTACCTGAGTCAGGGGACAGACTCACCTTCACCTTGTCTGTGGGAGGCTGTCTGACACCTGGTGATCTCAGCACTACGACAGACCGTCTCTCACACCTGAATAGTGGCAGATACATCCCTTTTATAAAAATAACAAACAACAAGTCCAAGAACTAGGCAAAGAAGAATAAGCAGTTTGGCTTAGTCAGTACATACTTGTGTCATTTTTTGTTAAGACTAAATGCTTCATGAAGATGAAATTCTTTGTTTACTGGTGAGGGGTTTCAAAGATCGTTATGGTAGCTATAGTACGTGAAGGGCGGTTGACAGAGTCTGCTCCTGTAGCTACTACATATGTACGTGGGGTTCTGGTCCTTTTTAAATTCTCATGAGCCATGACAATAAGTTCGTTTTTATCAAACATTAACATGAAAGAGCAAGAGTGTCAAGTGTGTCTTGGCTGTCATTAACCCCCCCCCAACTATTGTGTGTATGATGAAATTAAAGTTTGCCACCAGAGATTTTAGTTTTTCACGTTGTCGTTTTAACACGTTTATGGAAAATACAAAAATAACTACTGTACATTTTCAAAAAGATTGAAACTTGTCATTGTATAATTATTAGACTGAAGAAATACCTCACAACACCAAAATCAGCATTTTTTGTTTTTAAAGAACAAGCATTTCATGTACAAATTACGTTGGCGTCAATTCAAATCACGTCATTCCACTCTTCCCACAAAGTCATTGGGAGACACCTGTCGTGAATGAAAACAGCCCAAGGTGAACCAGTCACCACATTCTAACGGAATCTCCTCTGTTCCTACCGCATGAATTCCTTGGAAAGATGCCCATCAGTGTTCATCAATACCTCGACGAAACAGGTTATGCCACATAAACGCAGTAACCATACCATTCGACGTACATAATACTGTTAAAGGTCAGAGGTCAGGAAAGAGGCGGATAGAACTACACGAGTTCTGATAGTCGGTCATTTCACAGGCGAGCAGGCATCCCGCTGTGACAGGGCGAATGCGAGTCCGCTCACCTTAGAGGTTTTATCTTTTAACATTCACAAGATTCATTCCACCAATTCTGCAATCCAATTAGTTTGATGCATCCCATTTTAGGGTTCAATTGTTTTTTGGGAGGTTTTTTTCAATTTCGTTTTTTTGTTTTATGGGATGGGCAGGACAGCTGCCAAACTTGACACTGAGTCCCCTCATTTTAAAATGTTCCCTCTCTAAAGCAGGACTTTGTTGAGCGTGAATAATAGGGTTGCTTGATGCCAATGGCCTTGTTTTGTTTTTTTTAAGTGAAAATGAGTTGGAAGGTTTCCACAGATTGAGAGAACTTGCGAGGTGAGAAAACTCCGTCGCTCTGATGTACAAACGGGCCAAACGTCGGGACAGCGATTGAAGCATCACATTGTAGCATCTGTAAGAACAACAGCGCTCGCATGTTGGTGCCAGCCGAGAGGCTATCTACAGGGCTGGGTACCACTGATCGAGTGCCCGATTGCAGGTAATGTCGCCGGTTGATTATTTTTCTCTTTCACAACAGTTTGATCAATTTCCTGTTTTACATTAGCACAAATTAGGTGCTGGAGATGTCGCAACAGAGGCCTTTGACGACACTGGGGCTGAGCGGTGGCACTAGTGATTTATATGTTGTTCGTCACTCACTACTGGACTCAAGGGCTAATGGCGACCAAGCCAAGTGTGTGGGGGGAAAAATATACCAATACGGCAAATATTGATTTCCCACTTTGCTGGTGCAAAAAGAGTGATCCATACACTGCCATCCTAACATTTGTGAAATAGAAATGAGGCCTCATGGAAGTTCATGACCCAACACAAAGATTTAAAGTTGATATACTCAACTTTTAATATTGTCTGTTTCTTCGTCCGTTTCCAGTTAAAAACTCTGCGTGTCTCTCTCCCCTGCAAGATGTGTTGCGTTGCTATCATTAACTTAAGGTTTTTAAAATCCGGTCCGGTTCAATTATAACAACAAAAATGTAAACCCTCGTAACAGTTTGTTCCGTTTGGCGTAATACCAACATTCCCAGTTCCAAGTTTTTTTCTTTTTCTTTTCAGAGTTTTCAAGGAACTTTTAAGTGTTCCTTGTTGTTCTAGGCCAGGGGTATTCAAATCCAGGCCTCGAGGTCCGCAGTGTCTGCAGGTATTTGCTCCAACCACGCACTACACCACCTCATTTCACTAATTAGCTCACTTCCTGGACCAAGGAGGTAAACGAATGATTCAAAATCAGGTGGTGTAGTGCGTGGTTGGAGCAAATACCTGCAGACACTGCGGACCTCGAGGCCTGGATTTGAATACCCCCCGTTCTGGGGTATTCCCAATTGACAGGGCGTGGAAGTTTGGAGTTTTGGAAGTTTGAAAGTCCAAACCCGAGCGTGTGGACGCTCTCATCGGAGCAATAACTCCCGGCCAGTGTTCGGGAGCCACTCAATCTCCATGAGAACAAAATCATTTTAATCTATAGAAACTCACTGTGTACTGAGACGGCCATCCAACTAACTACTTATCAATCAAGCGGGGACACACACACACAGTGCCGTCTATTTATCTTGCCAACTGCCCTATTAATTTTAAATTAATCCCTCCATCGCCAAGTATCAATCAATCTTGTGGAGGTTTTTTTTTATTCATTAGCAAAGTAATTGTCCTTGTTTATCGGAGAGAAGTGAAGAGCAGGTGGCCGTGTGCATTGTGAGTGGATGGGCTGTTTTTTTCCGTGAGACAAAACTGTTCCTCTGTCTCAAACTCTTTCACTGACCGATTTAAATACACTGCATTTTTTTTTTTTTTTTTTTTTAAGAATTAAAAAACGATGTAATTGCGGCCAATTACTGATTGGCTTCCACCGAGGCCTTCACTGTGACTCAGAGACTGACTCAGAGAGAAAACCCAGGGCAACAAAAGGAGAGCACTTGGAGAGAGCCTCTCTCCTTTTTACTCTTAATTAAATCCATTTTAGGTGAGTAACGTACCACCGCACCAAGGAAACCCAATAAAGCCACACTGCACTGCAGTTTGTTCTCTAATGAGCTGGCCTTGCAGGAGGTGAGCGGTTTGGCCCAAAACCCTTATTTAAATCATCGGCTCAAATAGCTTTTTCACCACATTACTGGAGAACTTCGCCCAGAAGCTAACTAACTAAGGTTTAACTAACCTTTTCCTTCCCAGTGTTACAGGTGTGGTATGCAGCTGCCAACAATGATGTCTATCGCTGTATTACTGCACTGATCTCTTGCGCAAACTATGATGGTTCCTACCATGTATTAATGCACATCTTGTTAGTCGCTCTGGATAAGAGCGTCTGCTAAATGCTTAAAATGTTAAATGTAAATGCAGGAGGGGCTTGCACAGGGCCCTGGGTCTTCCGGAGGCTTGCACAGCTCGGCACAGCAGGACCGTTGGTGCTGCCCCCCCCCTCCCCGCTCCAGGAGGACGGGGAGGGGGGGGGGAGAGGACAGCACCAACGGCTCCTGATATACGGAGTGAAAAACGACGAGGGCTCAAAGCGGGAGCGAGGGAGCCGGGACGGTTTGACAAACGCCGTAAAATCGAGAAAAGGCCAAAGAGAAAGGGAAGCACTAAAGCTGTGTTCCCGTCAGCCTGTTAACTAGCGGGCACTTGCCAAAGACAAGATTGCTTGTGTCAGGTTTTACCACCTCCGTGCAATTGCCTCCCTTTCTCTCTCTCTCTCCCCTCTCCCTTCCCTCCTTCGCTGATATTAAAGAAATAACAGAGATGAAGCACAGCCCCCTCTCCCTCTCCCCCAAGAACACATGATGATTTAGGAGCCCTGGCATATGTTAAGCATATAATGATAAATGTGGATAAAGCCATGACGTATTCCATCACTCCCCACGCTGCCTGGTTCACTGGAGTGTCCTCCAGATTCGGGAGTGGGAACACGGAGGGGGGTGGCGGGGGTGTTCGGTGATAAAAAGGCTTACTTTGCAAAATAAATAAATAGAGAAATAAATGAATTAAGGTGGCGCAGGCCAGCTCGCTGAAGTCCTCCGTGAGCCTGTGTATATATCGCTCGTCTCCCGATGTCCTACGCTGTCCGCACTTTATTTATTGGCCCTTTTTAAAATATTGTTAAGCGTTGGAGCCAGATCTTGTTCGTTTGAGGCCCTCTCCGCTCGCTGGCAGGCGGAGCGAGCGGACGTTTCCGTGGCGCCCAGACACCCCCAGACACCCCCCCCCCCCGCCCCGTTGCTGCGGCAGCCGGCTCCGCCCCCCTCAGACGGAACACCGAGGACTCCGGAACGCCGGCGGAAAGGCAGGACCAATGAGAGGAGCCGGTGATGCAACCCATACGGCCCCCTGGGGGGAAAGCTCCCGAAGCAACCTGTTCCACTTCAGCGTCGTTAAAAAATCTAAAAGGGTTTACGTGCTAAAGGTACAGGCTTTTAATGTTCTGGAAAATGTGGAAAACACCAGGTGCTGGCCACATATATATACACACACACACACACACCTGACAACTTTTATTTATGGAATTTATAGAGACCAACTAATGTTGAATTATTAAAATGTATTACTGTATTTTGGATTGGCCTTTGTTTTTCACCCAAACAAAAACTATGCAAGTTCTATGAGCAATTGTATTGCACAATGACTTTACATTAAAATATTCAACTGCAAATAGGTTAACTATTTAATACTTATAAGCCTAATTAATGTCATGCATCATTTTAATCACCTGAATATGAACACAATTGTGTTCTTACTGTACAGGTAACTGCCAAAACAAAGGAAACACCAACATAAAGTGTTTTAATACGCTGTTGGGCCACCACGATACACCAGAACAGTGCCTTGGCATAGATTCTACAAATGTCTGGAACTCTGTTAGAGGGATGCAGCACCATTCTTCTAAGAGAAATTCCATCATTTGGTGTTTTGTTGATGGTAGTGGAAAACGCTGTCTCAGGCGCCACTCCAGAATCTCCCATAAGTGTTCAACAGGGTTGAGATCTGGTGACTGAGATAGCCATGGCATATGGTTCATATAATTTTCATGCTCATCAAACAATTCAGTGGCCACTCATGCCCTGTGGATGGGTGCATTATCATCCTGGAAGAGACCACTCCCATCAGGATAGAAATGCTTCACCTTAGAATGAAGGTGATCACTCATTACACTTACATTACATTTTCAGCATTTAGCAGACGCTCTTATCCAGAGCGACTTACAAGATGTGCATTAATACATGGTAGGAACCATCATAGTTTGCGCAAGAGATCAGTGCAGTAATACAGCGACAGACATTATTATAGGCAGCTGCGTACCATACCTGTAACACTGGGAAGGAAAAGGTTGCTAAAAAAAATGTATTACAATTTTTTTTGCTGGGATACATAGTGTTGGGCAAGTAGGCAGTGGTGATGACAATTAGCTAGATGTACAGTACTGAGATGTACAGCCAGAATGGCTTTGTATTTATTGGTGTTTACACTGCCCTCTAAGGCAGGGTTACTCAAATCACGGTCCTCGGGGGCCGAGCACTGCTGTTTTCCCCACACTGGCCAATCATGTGCACCGATTGTTCAATTAACTACCTGAGAGAAAGAAAAACAAGGACCGGACTTGGATTCATGGGGCAGATTTGAGTAACCCTGCTCTAAGTGGACCTAAACCACAGGTGTCAAACTCATTCCATCGAGGGCCGAGTGTATGCAGGTTTTTGTTGCAACCAATGCATTACACCAGGTGATTTCACTAATTAGCTCACTTCTTCAACTAAGGAGGGAACCTAATTGAAATCACCTGGTGGAATGCATTGGTTACAACAGAAACCTGCACACACTCAGCCCTCGATGGAATGAGTTTGACGCCCCTGAGTCCTAAACCATGTCAGGAAAATGCTGAGCTCCCAGAACCATTCACCCTTCAAGTGTTCCCTTTATTTTGGCAGTTACCGTAGATGTTCATTCATAGTATTGGCAGATTGATGCACAGAAAAATATATATTTGTCCGTTTTGAAATGTGAATATAACTTGAAGGCCCCAAGACTGTCCATGCTTCAAGCTGTTGGTTAGTTATGTGGCGGGGTCATTTAAACAACGAACTTTGAAATCACTAACTTACATTGAGATTGATTATCTTTCAGGCCATTATAAAATACTGCCAGTTTTCAAATAAATCAACTTTACACTTAATGTAAAAGGGTTAACAATCTATGATCCCAGTTTCGCAACTGACCAGTTTATTTGACAATAAATGTATGAAGAAAAGAAAAAAAGGCACAATTTCAAGGATCCATTTTTCTTCTGTTCCTACACGGCCCCCAAAAAAGATACCGTTTGTACTTTGAGGCTAAAATGAACAAACAAATATTGTCTACTCGGTTGGATGTACTTCAATTAATTTTAAAAGCAACTGTCAGATTGTGGACATTCTCTTCCCCCCCTACGAAACACTTGGGGGAAATTTATGTAGATGGAAAGCCATCAATTTTTCACCGCCTGTCAATCCGTGATAGTGTTCCTGGGCCGCATAAATCTGTTATCTCTTCCGCTGGCACGGATACCCCCACAATGCACTTCACCACACAAAACTACTTTGTTTGCTTTTTAAACTTTATCACCATTTTGTAGACATTTCTGACGCCTCCACCGTCTTTCACGAAGTTACTTACTCTAAACTTTAATTGGCCCCAACTTGGACTTGAAGGAATCACGTAAATCCTTTATGTATCGATTACGCTTCGCGTTTTAAAAGAGGCGTTCAACCTCGGTCATAAATCCACCTCAGACAATTTATTCAAACATACCAAAGTATGTCATTGGTTATCCACTGGAAATTCCATAAATGCTAAATACGTCTGTATACGGATCAAAACTAGTTATGCAAAAGACCAAACTAAGATTTAAGATTGAAATAAATACATTTGGAGAGTTATGCGATTACCTTGTTTCCAGAAAGTTGGCCGACATTCACTCCAGCTCGCCTTGGGCGATCACATCACTGGAAAGAAACCGTTCGAGGCTTTACGACACTTCACATCTCCAGTCAAATGAATCACATGATTGGAGGGAAACCCGTTCAAGTCTTTACGACACTTCAAATTTACAGTAAAGTGAGTTCCCATTGTACGACGCACACTTTGTAAAAAACAAATCAATACATGTACAGCCTATAGTAGAGAGACCTTTAA
This sequence comes from Aldrovandia affinis, assembly GCA_029706075.1. NCBI lineage: Eukaryota > Metazoa > Chordata > Actinopteri > Notacanthiformes > Halosauridae > Aldrovandia > Aldrovandia affinis. The sequence continues at coordinate 228,099 of JAINUG010000290.1, read as the reverse complement.
ATACTCCAGGCTTATATTCTGTACACCAGGCCGTTTATGTAAATATTAAAAACTCCATTCACTTATTGCGTGTGAATTAATGAAGAAAGCACCTAAAACATAACCCTTCAGCCCTTCAGAATTGTAGTGGTTCTGTGTGGCTCAGTAGGTAGAGCATGCCGTTGGCAACACTTACATTGTGGGTTCAATTCCCACTGGGACCACTGAAAAATGTATGCATTCACTACTGTAAGTCGCTTTGGATAAAAGCGTCTGCTAAATAGCATTTATTATTATTATTTTAAGGGCACATATCTGTGTGGACACCCATGGCCTAACAGTGAAAATGCAGACCACACACGTTTGGTGTACGACAGTCGGACATACTTTCGTTACACAAATGTAAAGTGTTACGGTATCTCGATTATCGAATAAAACCTTTATTCTATTCTAAATTGCCAGAGATAAACCAGGATCGAGAGTAAACGGCAATGGTTAAAAAAATAAAAATAAGCTGCATTCCAAACCTCCAAAAATCTAATCAAGCCGGGAATTTGGGGAATAGTCATCTCAACAATGCCCTTCTGACCTCTAATCATAAGACACAGCTCTGTGAGCATGTACGCATGCTTGTGATATTCATATTCATATATATATATATATATCCGCACAGATATTAGGAAGTTTTTCTTTACAGAGAGTTGTCAATGCCTGGAACAGCTTGGGCTATTCAAGTCCAGGCTAGATGTAGTACTAGATACTCTTTAGATTAGGACATGATGAGCCTAGATGGGCCGAACGGCCCGTTCTCATCATTATGTATTCTTATGTTCTCATATATATATATATACAGTATATGCACCGTGGCATAAAAATGTACACTACGCTAGCGTGTGGCTGCACTGGCTGGCGCTCCCCGTTCCAATGCGGTGAATGTTGCTGGGATGTTGCTGGGATATTGCATCACCTCCCACAACACTGTTCCGAGTCGTCGTGGGAAATAATCAACAGAGACCAAAGTCTGTGTCGGAGCAGGGTAAATCCGAGAGGGTCTCGCCAGGATTGTGAACGAGGAGGATTTGGGAGCGTGAGTCTCACCAGCGTAACAGTGCAGCCCTTCAGAACCGAGAGGAACCAGCACACAGCTGGGGGCCCTAACTGTCCCAGACGTATTTCGGGAGGGACGAGGCGCGAGTGTAATTGGATTCGGATGCCAGGTCCTGCCGTTTCACAAGTGCAAGGTGCCAGTCCAATTACCGCCTCGCTGATGTGGGTTTTCACTGCTCAGTCGAATAAATAACAGGATGTGGATGTCCAAACGTTTTTTTTTGTTTTTGCCGTTTTTTAATATGGAAAATAACAGATTAAATGTCAACACATATTAGTTCTTTTTTTTTTTTTTTTTTTCTCTTACAAATATGCCAAAAACAATTGATCTACCTAACTGCAAAAAACACACAGGTGTACGACACAAAAGGTTTAAAAACGACTATATACAGGCAAATGTACACTTTATAAAACACATATATACACTCTTTTAATATATTATTATATAAAGGATTTGTTTCTTTGCCTTAAAAAATAATGCTGGAAGGGCAGCAGCTTGAAGGAGGAGTGTTTTATCTGGTGAGAGAGAGCGAGAGAGAGAGAGAGAGAGAGAGAGAGAGAGAGAGAGAGAGAGAGAGAGAGAGAGAGAGAGAGCCATTACTGTGTGCCATCTTAGATCCTGACCAAGATGGGAGAGATATACGGATAGGTAGTATTTTCATGCAGTTGTTGGATGCCACATAAGAACACACACAGTGAATGTCACAAGAACGGGTTACTCGTTCCAGAGGGTTAATTACTACAGGCCAGTTTGGGTGAATTCTGCTCAGTACCGACTATCAATCAGCATTCAAACGGTCAGCGCCATCAATGGCGTGTCCACGCAACCTTTTGAATGAATCATTATCACTATTAATATTAATATTATTATTTTTATTATTATTATTATTAACAATTGCGTTTCTTGCATTTGAGGTTGTGCCTTTTCTACTTCTAGAAAATTCAGGAATATTTACAGAGTCTCGTTGCTGGTTAGCTGCCTTCACAACCCGCCCAGAAAACCATGTCCTTTAGAGTTTCACATTTTCTGTCCATGGTTCATGCGTTTGGGGTTATTCCGCCGCTGTCCGCCACGGAACGGGACGAGGTGCAGGGGGGGGGGGGTAAACCCAGGGGGAGACGGGTAAGGTCTGGAGCCACAGGCCAGTCCGATCGATCGGGGGATCACGGGGGCCGACCGGATTGGCCGCCCGTGCACATAAACGCGGTGAACGGGCGCGTCCCTCATCGAGAGGAAGCGTCAGGGCGTCCTGTCAGACTCACACCGGCCGTGATGAAGAGCTGAGCTTCTGAGCAGAGGGGTCTATGCAAACTACGTAAACAAACCATGCAAACTGTGTCCAGGTTCCGTCCACTCCTTCCTCAAGCTGGGATCACTTCCTGGTGACCATTTTGTTTTCCTTCCCTCCTTTATTTTAATTATTCTCTTTTTTCGATCGTTACAAAAGCAGCAGAAGCAGAGCCAGGAGGGCGATGAGGGAGGGGGGCCCAGGGGCGGCGGGGGGAGGGCCGACGCGTCCCACCAGCGAGGGAGTCCTGGGGGAGCCCTGCTGCTTCAGCCGGCTGGGCGGAAGAGCCTTCAGGTCCTCCAGCGCGCCGTAGGCGGCCAGGCTGAACTCGGGATCTCCCGTGGTGAGCAGGTCGAACACGCACGACTGGAAGTACACGTCCTCCACCTGCAGGGTCTCGCGGCAGCGGGCCGTCGCGCGCTCCACGCTGTAGGCCTGCCGGGGGCAGGGGCGGGCCCCCTCCCCCGGGGGGGGCGGGCCCGGGGGCGGGGCCTGGCGGCTGAGCGTGTGCTCCTTGATGAGCTCGTTGCGCGGGCAGCCGTGCAGGCAGAGCTGCAGGCCGCCGCCCCCCTCCTCCTCGCCCGCCGCCGCCGTGCCCAGCGCGTCCTCGGGCATGCGGATGGCGAAGGTGAGGTAGCGGCCCACCTGCCGCACGATCACCGACGTGCCGATGTAGCCGGCCTGGATCCGGACCTGCCTGCTGCCCCCCACCGGCCCGGCCACGCCCCCGGCCCCGCCCCCGGCCCCGCCCCGCTCCACGATCCACAGGCTGCCCCCTCGCCGCCGCTCCTCCGTGGTGGCCTGGTACACCTTCTGCCAGGAAGGCCAGCGTGATCTGGAGGAGGTCCTCCGTGGTGGCCTGGAGACAGGGGAGAAGCTCGGGAGCAGGAGAGGAACGGGAGGGGAGGAGAAGATCAGGGTGATCTGGAGGAGAGAGGAGAGGAGAGAGGGGAGAGGGGGGAGAGGGAGAGGAGAGAGGAGGAGGAGAGGAGAGGAGAGGGAGAGGAGAGGAGAGGAGGGAGAGGAGGGAGGGGAGGGGAGGGGAGAGGAGAGGAGAGGAGAGGAGAGGGGAGGGGAGAGGAGAGGAGCAGAGTTAGCGCTATCAACCACTGTGGTATAAAACAAGCCGTATGATAATATAATATAACACAAGCCATTTAGCAGATGCTTGTATCCAAACTGACAGTAATGAATGCATACATTTTTCAGTATATGTGGCCCCAGTGGGAATTGAACCCACAACCTAAGCGTTGTCAGCGCCATGCTCTACCTACTGAGCCACACAGAACCACTGTGATGCATGTATGATATAAACTCAACACTGATATTGTCAGTAGTCAGTATTGGTGTATTAATGTCAGCAGTATCTGCACTAAGGAGTGCATGCAGGTGCTAGCAACAAAACAAACAAAACAAAAGCTTGTCTGTGTGTAAAGGTGAAGTGAACCTCTTGGTTTACGAATGGCCTCAGCACAACACAGTTATAGGCATCGACTCTGTGGGTTCACTGGTGTGACGCAGTGTTTTAAACTGGGAGCTTATGATAGAATCGGTCAAGCATTTGACTTATTCCATATGGGTAAAGACAAAAGAAAACACACAGTGTCCACACATAGGCTCTCCAAAGCAGTTCCCAAATATCATAGGTCTAAGGCTCATGTTCAAACTCAGTCTGACATTTAAAGATAATTGAGAGAGAGAGAGATGTCGTCACATCAATCCCCTGTGTTTTGTCATTTCATTTACATGCTTGGGAAAATAATCCAACTTTGACTCAGATGTGGCTCTAACATTTACCCTGACAAAGGACTTGGGGTGACAGGGCCATTGTTGGCATGGGAACCAATGTATAACAGGAAGTGCAGTAGCAGTTTACACCAAATGGAGGCAGTAGGGTACTGGGCAGACAGGGCGATATGGGAACGGCCATGGTACATAATATACAGCCATGGTCTCTTTTAGCCAATCAGAGCCGCTGAGTAGAAGGGCCTTGCGTGGCTCCAGGGACTAGAGGCTTTGCCCTGGGGGAGGGGTAACCACTCCAGTTTTTAATCATAGAAATTGATGCTGTAGATTGAATGAGCACTGGGCTCCTCTCCCGTTCTTTTGGCGAGGGGGAGCTTTGGTGAGCATTTAAAGAACTGCTGGCTGGATAAACCAGTGGCCTTGGCTCACTGAGATCTCTTCTAGCCACGGTGGCCAAAATAATGGACAACTGGGCCTGCCCAGCTTTTTTATACATGACCCTAAGCATGCTGGGATGCTAATTGCTAACCCATTAAGACCTGGAGTGACTGGGATTTTGCTAACTGCGCTGTGATTCGAAATAGACGTGGGGAAATGAAGCACATTTTCTTTTTGAATTTTTTTCCAGAAAACCCTCAGGTTTTAAGAGGTTGTGTAGAATAATTGCTTAGGTTTTAATAGGCGTTTTTAGCAGGCATTTTAGGTCTAAATGGGTTAATGAACTCAGGAAGCACACCTGTGTGGAAGCACCTGCTTTAAGCACGCTTCGTAGCCCTAATTTACTCGAGTGTCTCCTTTATTTCGGAAGTCACCTGTACGGAGGCTCACTGAGCCCTTTTTGGACGAGACGCCCGGATCGAACTTCAGCACCAGTTTTTGGGTCTTGGCATTCACACTGAAAACACGTCTTAAAATCCCACTTCAAGGAGAAGCTGACGCTCATTGGTATCGGGGCCCGGTTCTAAAAGCATGATTCTCTCTGATTGGCTCTGGCTGGGAGTGCCACTAGGGGGCGGCAATTGGGGGAGGGGGGAGGGAAGCCAATACGAGCTTGCTGCGTATAGGAGTGGCTCTGGAGTACCGGAGTTACCATCAACGGCTTGGCGAGTGCCGTCTCAGAGGAGACCTTTGTCACTGCCAGTCACAGGGCTACAGTAGCGAACTCACAATACGAGGGGGATTGACATGAAAAAGAGGTGTAATTGGCTACTAAATTGAGGGAAAATGTGAAAAAAATTTAAAAAATATATAAATATATATTTTTTTAAAGCATTAAAAAAATCTCACAACAAGGTCCACCCCATAACCAACACCCCGGTGCAGGGCAGGTGGACGCCTTCTGTTCCTGTTCAGTTGCATTTCTACATTTTAAGCATTTAGCAGACACTCTTATCCAGAGCAACTTACAAGATGTGCATAAATACATGGTAAGATCAATCATCAGTTGTGCTCTAGCACCTAGCAAGCGGTCTCCAGCATGGATTTCATGTTTTTTCAACTGTACCCCACGGCCTGCACAAAAGGAAACTAGCCTAGATTAGCCTTCGCATCCCTGTTTCCGGCAAGAAAATGGCGTCTGCCAAAAACACCAACGCGAGTGGACGTTATAGCTACAGATTTCGCAGTGCGATCGCTTATGCAGTACGCTACAACACTGAGACAGCATCGATGCCTTCTTACGTCCGGTTCAATCATTTCAAACCTGGTTTAAAATAGGCGAACCTCAAGAGACTTCACGTTAAATTATTTCCAATTTAAACATCAGCTTATGCTCAACTTTCTGAATCACGAACCCCACGAAGGACCACAAACAATTCCGATTAATTATAAAATCAGAAACGTGGCTTGGTAAATAAATAAATAATAAAATAAATAAATAAACGGTCAGATTAATTGCTTTTTATCAAAGACTCCATCTGATAATCTTGGCAATTAATGTTGCCAATACCAGATGTGCCATACCAGATAACTGATAAACAATTCTGTGCCCTGTGGATAACCATCTTATCACACAGACGCAGAGTTATACTGAAATGAGAACCCCACATTGTGACTGCCACCGCCTTCACAACCCCACAGCCTGAGAACAGACAATAAAATACAATTTACTTGAGGATACATTTAAAGGCAAATGATGTCATCTGGTAGCAATAGCTCATCTTTTCTCGCAAGTTAAATGGAAACAAAAAATAATATTTTCATCCCCCTAAAAAATCCCCCATTTTTCCAAGCCAATGCCATAATTAAATTGTGCCACTAGGGGGAGCTTTTGGCACGTTACTCCACATTCCTCTGGAGACCATCTGCAAGCCGGAGCTTTCCAGTGAGTTTGCTCAGGCCTGCCTTGAAACCGTTATAATACCTTTACAATATTTAAGGGCCCTATTCAATTCCTTCTGATCTTTATGCATACTCCTGCAACGGGGCGCAGTATCCCTGAAACTCTAATTGAGTCAAGACTGCTCGTACCTGCACGTAAAAACACCGACATCGACTCCGTCAGGTAACACAATCCAGCACTTGGAACGCACATTCAAGGTCTACTTTATTTTATTTCTTTCACACGCTGGTAAGAAAAGGAGAAAGGAGTCTAGCGAGTAACAAGTAATGAGGTACCGCGCAGTGCAGGACCACCCACGTCTACACCCGAGGGTTACTTTCCACAAACCGACTTCATGTTCGGTGCCGTTTGGACGAGAGCGCTACTTTCTCCGCAGGCTTACGTAAAAGACGGATCACAATAACGTCCCGCAAAAAGGCGAAGCGTGTCAGGCGGTTACGCAATGGGCAGGGTCGCGCAGGAAGGTCACTCGCTTGCCAACGAACATATCCCTGGTAAGTCTTGGACGGCACCGTGTTCTCACACACACAAAGCGGTCAGTGTTCTTTCACAGAGCCTTACATAATGCCTTCCCTACAAAGCACAGTTTGCACACTTCTTTACAAACTCTGGGAGAAAGTAAATCTTTGGTGTGGAAAAAAATCTGACTGAAAGGAATAAACAATCGTGCGTTTTAAAAACACCTGTGCAGGGGACGTTACACGCTGAGCCTCAGACGGAATGTGTTCATTCATTTTCCTTCCCAGTGTGACAGGTATGGTATGCAGCTGCCTGCAATGATGTCTATCGCTGTATTACTGCACTGACCTCGTGCGCAAACTATGATTGTTCTTACCATGTATTCATGCACATCTGGATAAGAGCGTCTGCTAAATGCTTAAAATGTAAAATGTAATTAATAACAATATTTAGAAATGGATGAAAGGGCCTCCCGCGTGTTCCAGTGGTTTCAACGTTCGAAGCTGGCCACGGAGACCGGGGTTCGATTCCCCGTCGCGCCAGAGTCGGCTCTGGCCGGGAGTGCCACCGGGGCGGCAATTGGCTGTCCGCCCCAGGGAGGGGGGAGGGAAGCCGACACAGTTCACTGCGCACAGGAGTGGTTCTGGGGTACTGGAATTATACTCGACGGCACGATGAGTGCTGTCTCGGAGGAGGCGGTGCTTCGCCATTGTCACTGCCGGTCACAGGGCTACGGCAGCGAACTACGAGGGAGGGGATTGAACTTAGCACCGCGGGAGTAATTGGCTACCAAATTGGGAAAAAACTGGGTAAAATCGGAAAAATAAATTTATAAAAAAGAAAGGGATGATGGGTAGGGTAAGATGTGCTCATTCACACCTTTCTCTCACATGTTCCCTGCTAAAGTGAAACATTTACACACGATGCACATATTCCATATTTACAGGTGGACAGCATCCCAGGATTAAGCTATGATCCATAGAGATCAGGACCCGTATGTACAAAGATTCTAAGAGCGTGTGTGCTGATCTAGGATCAGGTTTCCCCTGTCCATATCCTAACAATATCCATTATGAGCAAAAAGGCTAAACTGATCCTAGATCAGCACTCCTGCTCTTAGAATCTTTGTACATACAGGCCCAGAAATCATTTATGGGGAAAGCGTTGAGAGAAACTGGCTGCCTGGGAGAAGCGTTTGATTGGCCTCTCGAGTTCACTGATCATCCTATTGGTCAGTAGCCACCGCACTGTATTCAAATCCAACATCACTTTACAAGAACTGTCTTAAAAGCCTCTGAGCCAATGAAACTGGCCAGATAGAATATTTGACCTTTCACACTGAAGGACACGCTCTCACACCACCTGTGTTAGTGCGTGCAGCGTCACTGATAGGGAGCGGATGTTCCAGCCACCCTAGGATGGGAGCAGCGATTACAACGACGACGACACGATGAGCTCGACCCCGAGACACACTGCAGGAGAGTGACGTGTGGAGTGGGGGGAAGGGGCACACAGATTTACCCTGGGTAGGGTGATATCTCACAGTGATGTCATACAGATTTACCCTGGGTAGGGTGATATCTCAGTGATGTCATACAGTTTTACCCTGGGTAGGGTGATATCTCACAGTGATGTCATACAGATTTACCCTGGGTAGGGCGATATCTCACAGTGATGCCACACAGTTTTACCCTGGGTAGGGTGATATCTCACAGTGATGTCATACAGTTCTACCCTGGGTAGGGTGATATCTCACAGTGATGTCATACAGATTTACCCTGGGTAGGGTGATTTCTCACAGGTGATGGGTTTACGGGGGCGGCGGATAGCGTAGCGGTCTAACGCACTGTATTTTGGCTGATCCGATACGGTGTGCACTGCCTGTCAGGGACGCGGTTCAAAACCCATCTCTACCAGACCGGCCCTGGTCGTCAGCCCCGATTAGGGGCGGCGTTTGGCTGTCCGCCCCAGGGGAAGGGGGAGGGGGAGGGTGAGCCGGCTCGGGTCCACCGTGAAGCACGTAAAGGAGTCTCCAGAACGTGGGTGGGCGAATTCCATCTCGAAGGAAGTGGAGTCCGCTGCCCTCTGAGAATTAGCTTGCCTCGTAGAGATGTGCGGCGGACCCGTGTGGGGGGAGGGTAAATAGAAATAAATAGAGGGTGCAATCGGCTACCAAATCGGGAGAAAAAATGTGGAAAAAATCTGAAACAAACTATTATTAATATTATTATTATTATTATATATATATTTTTTTTAAGGGCGTACCTTGCTGGTTGCCGTGGCGCTGGAGCCCTGGACGACGGGCACGTTGGTCACCTGCACCGACAGGTAGCGGTTGTCGATGAGCGGCCAGGCGCCCTCCACCTTGCAGGTCTGGAACTCGTCGCGGAAGGTGCGCAGGTGCGGGTCGCCGAACAGGCCGCAGTGGGCGTAGCGCCGGTGCTGCCCTGCGGGGCCCGAGGCGCGCGCGCGGCTCTCGTAGTCGCACAGCTCGGACGCGGCGGGGTGGGCGGTGCTGGGCGCCCTCGCCGGAGACGTGGGCCCGTCGCTGGAGCAGTTGTGCTGCGAGAACAGCTCCTTGATGCGGAAGACGGCGGAGTGGTAGACCAGGTCGCCGCGGCAGATGCGCGCCGGTGCGCCGGGTGCACAGGGAGTAGGCGCGCAGCGCCGTGCAGTAGTCCAGGTCGGCCGGCGGCTCCTCCTGCAGGCCACTAGAGGGCGACGTGGAGGCCACGTATTCGGCGTTGCAGCGGTGAATTCGGCACTGCTGGCAACATGCTGGGGAGAGAGGGGGAGGGGAGGGGGAGGGAGGGGGGACGTTACTCACTCACTCACTCACTCAATGAGTCACTCCAATCCTGCTGGCATTCAATACGTCCTTAACTCGAAATCATGCAACGTGGGAGGAACAAAAATGCGTAAAATTTTTCAGCGATTTAATACGATGAAAAACAGACATTTCGATTCCCCATTCTTTGACTGCACGGATCTCTTGCGCGAACAATGATTGTTCTGACCATGTATTAATGCACATCTTGTAAGTCGCTCTGGATAAGAGCGTCTGCTAAATGCTTAAAATGCTAAATGTTGATCAACGCTGTTAAATGTTTGGTTTCTCGTTCCGTTAAGTCATTGGACTGGAGCCTACCGAGTCTCCGAATGAGGAACTGGGGGTATCCCGCCTATTAAACTAAATTTAACAACCCGCTGCATTTCCGACTGAACTTGACCCAGTCTTTCTGAAGATGCTGGAACTTATTTTTCAGAACAAAGACTTATACATCAAACTTTGGCACTAGCTTGCTGTCCTGTACGTTGGGCCCAAGTCTTACTCATCAAACCCAGTTTAAAAGCTCACAGCTAGCTCTGGACACCATAGGGCAAGGCCTATGCTTTTTTTCTGATAGAAGAAACCACCAGTGAGTATTGAGAGTGGCTTAGCAGTTTGAGGCAGAAGGAAATCTATACGTCCAAATGAAGCTGCAGCAGTCTGTGGGCAGAAGGGAAGTCTATGGCCCTGTATTAACAAAATAAAGCTTTGCCCACAAACACACGGATAAACAAACTGGTTTGAGGGGACTGCAAGTGTTAAATATGGACTAAAGTGCATAAAAATGTGTCAGACTCAGAGACACAACAGGCAGTAGCCTATAATTAAGTAAACAGGAAGTAATACACCTGAACAACAGACACTATTAAATAAGCAGAGATCTGGAAGACAGAAATGATGAGCCGAATGTGACACCACAGAAATACCCCAGCCAGGTGGAGAGGGGTTTACCTTTAAGGTGGGAGAGCTCCATCCCTGACCTGCTAGGGATTCTGGGACATGTGGTTCTTGTATCAAATCTCGCACAATTAGAAAATATTTGTCAAACTTATTTTAGATTAATGGTTAGTGCATTTCCAATTTCCTTCCTACAAAGTCAAACCTTGCGTTGGCTACTGGAAACCATTAAGCAAAAAAAAAAAATGTGAATATACTGCAAAAATAAAGGAAACACTTCATAATAGGGGCGTTGGGCCACCACAAGCCTCCAGAACAGCTTCAATATGCCTTGGCATAGATTCTACAAGTGTCTGGAACTCTATTAGAGGGATGCAACACCATTCTTCCATGAGATAATTCCAAAATGTGGTGTTTTGCTGATGGTGGAGGAAAGCGCTGTCTCAGGCGCCACTCCAAAATCTCCCACTCAACTCAAGTGTTCAATTGTGCATTGTCATCCTGAAAGAGACCACTCCCATCAGGATATCACCCTGGAAGAGACTTCACCATAGGCTTCACCACAGAATGAAGGTGATCACTCAGAATGGCTTTGTATTTATTGCCATTTACCTTTCCCTCTAAGGTGGTGAGTGGACCTAAACCACGCCAGGATAATGCACCCCACACCATAACAGAGCTGCCAGAACCCTTAAAACAAGCGCTCGGGCCTGAAGGTTTATTTTCACGTGCGCCACACATGCACTCGTCTGCTTGTTGAGAACAGGGTGAAGGAAGAGTTTTCTGACCATTACTTTCTCCACTGCTCAGTAGACTACTGCCTGCACCACTTTTTTTTTTAAGGTGCATTTTTAGGTGTAAAAAGGGTTTACGCACTGCAACTCAACTATAGCACCCTCTAGTATCCTGTGATGTTCTCGACAGACAACGGCCTGCTCACGCCCTAGATTGACATTTGCAGTCAACTGATTTGCTTGTCTGTTTTGCCTTGCACCTCAAACCAATGCAGGGACACCAGGGTCAAGGAGTAGGTTGTGTGCTTTCAACCACAGTTTCCCCTAGTTGATGTCTTTCTCTCAGACTTCCATGCCAGCATCACCTTAGCCACTGTTCCTCATGAAACATCAGCAAGTTGAGCAGTCTTCATCACTGAAGCTCCTGCCAAATGTGACTCAACAATCACCTCTCATCCAAAGTCACTGAGACCTCTTCTTCTAGCCATGGTAGCCAAAATAATGTGCCACTGGGCCTGCATTTTACACATGACCCAAAGCATGATGGGATGTTAATTGCTTAATTAACTCAGGCAGTACACCTGTGTGGAAGCACCTGCCTTCAGTATACTCTGTATCCCACATTTACACAAGCGTTTCCTTTACTTTAAAAGAGGGTAGCTGTGTGGTTGTTGTTTTTTTTGGTTTCAGACTTTTTCCCATTTTTCTCCCAATTTAGTGGCCAATTATACCCTCCATTTGTTTCCATTATCCCTCCCCACACAAACTCACCGCCCGTCTCTACGAGGTAAGCCATTTATCCAAGGGCAGCGAACTCCGCTTCCTTCGAGACTTTCCAGAATTTGCCCACCCATGTATGGCTCACCCCCCTGATCTTTGCAAACATTGTATGACACAGCAAAGTCAAAAAGAACATTTCCTGGGATCCCAAGTGGCTTAGTCGGGTACAGTTTAGTCTGGGCTATTACGTTAGCCGACAGAGATCATCGATTCCTCTGGATGGCACTGCATCCATGCCTCCAAGTGACTCGCCAGGTGCCTACGGACCGTCAACTGTCAATGAGAGATGCGCTTCTCCTCCTATTGGGCCTGATTCTCCTGTGGCATGTAGTGTGGGCTGAGAAGAGAGTATCAGAGGAGTGGAGGTGTGACGGTGTTGGTTCTGCACGCAACGAGTTTCGAACCGAGGGATCTCGACGCGACAAGAGAGCGATTAAGCTCGCCGAGCTAAAGACTCAAGTCTCTAACTCCGGGAACTAATCGTACTCTTATCCACGTCACTCTGCAGCGGGTGCTCACGTGAGCCCATCTGCTACAGAGGCACTTCAGCTGCAGTGCTACCCACTCGAGCGCAGGTGCACAGCGGTGATGTGAGAGCATTGCACGATGTGCAATTCAAAAATCAGGAAGAAAAAGATGATTTTTTTTTTTTTATTTTTAAAGATTAAAATCCCATGTGTAGCAACTACGCTCCAGGGTCTCTTTAAATGGTACTATCACAGATGCAGTGACAGGTGGCAAAATGAGGATTCACCAACAAAATAGCCAATGGCCAAGGACATGGCCTCCATTTCCCAGTAGTTAGAGCCTTTAACTAGCTCTATTGTATCCAGAGAGGAGGAATCCATGCAACATAAACGACACCTTGGAAGTAGGCCTGGCTGTGTCATGCTCCAACCTCTCAAAATGGTGGTCTGAATTTTACACCCAATTCACAAAGATGTACCCGTGCCTGGAATTACATTCCAACAGTGTAATATATAATATATATAATAATAATAATATATAATATAATACATGCCATTTAGCAGATGCTTTTATCCAAAGTGACTTACAGTCAGTGCATACATTTTCAGTATATGTGGCCCCAGTGGGGATTGAACCCACAACCTAAGCGTTGCCAACACTGTGCTCTACCTACTGAGCCACAGAGAACCACCAGCGTTGGTGGTCTACTGCCCCTCAATCCACTCCAACAGGTCACAGAGCTTCCGTATGTTTCTGGTGGGTACAAACCATCCACAGAACTTTGCCCACATGGAGAATAAAGAAACATGGAAACCGGAGGATGGAAAATGATAAAGCTAGTGCTTGTTGGCATAATTTTGAGTACACTTCCAAAAAGCGTTTGGTTATTGATTGCTGCCGCCATACTCCAGTTCCACTTAGCCAGTTCCACTTAGTTCAAGGCAATAAAAATCTGCATTTGAGGAATCATAAATTAGTATTCAAGTGCAGCCTGACAATAATCTGCTCATTTGAGGAATCAAGGATTTAATTTAGCATTGTGGGCTCACCATAAGAACGGAAGGGACAAGTGAAAAGAATAGTGGCTGTATTGCTTAGAAGGATTTTTTATGGCCTGTTCTTGAGTCTAAGACTCCAGGTGAAACTGACCACACTTCACTGGCTAAAAAATTTTTTTTTGAGATATCAGACGGATTGTAATTCTCTTTTCTTTGAGCATGTAGATTCTGGTTTGGCTCCACCTCTGGCTATCTAGAAGTGCCTGGACAAGCACAAGTACTGCTATATCCCACCCCCTAAAATTGATCCCTTCCCCCACAAACTAACTTGTGGTGTGACCATTCTAACAAATCACATCAGGTAAGGTAATTTGATGACAATTAACCAAATACACAGTCTCAGGAGATTGGAGGTGGACTTGTGTGATTTTACCCACCTCTCTAAGACAATGAGTTTAGAGGGAGCAATTGCATTTGGTTGGTGATAAAAAGAGTTCTTGCCATGTCATTTGGAAAACCTATTACCTTACACCCACCATCCTATCCATTAATGTGTCAAAAAAACAAACAACAACAAACAAAACACTGGCCTTTATTACTTCATTTGGGGATTGGGTTTGAGTGAAATAAAGAATGAAAACTGTGCACATAGGCCCATTTAATTTATCGTAAAAGATGTGTATTGTTCATTACCGCTTTACATGTTAAAAGGAAGACTAACAATATACCGGAATAGGTGTTAACGTCCCTATTTACACCTAAATGAGCCATCAGTACTAAATCTCAAACTCTTAGCACGGCTATGATGGGAGTCCTGATCCAACAGGCAGTGTGAATTTATGAGGGGATTCACGTTCCAGAAAAACGAAAATTTTATGCACAACACACAAACTAAAGTAACAATAATAATACATTCTGAATAGTTATAATTAATATTATGACTTTGTGCATGTATTCAGCGTGCAGAAGGAAACGGTTGGCATTGCTATCGTGTAAAATAACGTTGTATTCAGGGCACGTTAAAGCACAACGTAAACCTAGGATAAAACACATCTAATACATAAATGCTCAGCATTTCAAACATTGCAACCAACCATTCAAGCCATTCTTTCTCAGCTTTGGTTGTGCTTCCCAATCTTTCCCATCCACAGGACAAAAACACGCCAGACCCGGAATTTGAGCTACAAGGGATGCAAAGGCGAAATAGTACTTACTTTCGCTGCCGTGTATTTATAAATGACCAAGCATGAACACATTTTTCAACCTGACTATCTGGCATTATATCCTACAACTAGGTAACTACTACCTCCTCCTTACTACCGAAGTATTGGCCACGACCCTAAGAGTTACAGCCAGAAGTTATTTTACTTTTTGGAGTGTGTCTGTCTTTGTGTAATGAAGCAGTATCGTCAACATTAACATTAATGCTAGCTTCAAATTAAGCTATTGTAACTTATACTTGTTTCATGTCGGACAATAACCGCCTGACGTCTGCATTTGTATGACTTAAATGACTTGTTTATATATATCAAAAGTGAACAATATGGCAAACTCTGCTAGCTAGCTACACTAGTAACGGTTATTGTCACGCAATTAAAGTTCGTTATGCCAGTTATCTAGTTACTGTTTGTTCAAAAATGGGGTGGGGGGAGCCAGCTATATTTAAAAAAGAAAAGCCTACATCGTGCAGTTAGCTAACGTTAACTACATTTTTACGTAAGCCAATATTCGCAAACATAGGTAGCTTTTCATCGACTGTACCCAGACGTTAGTGGTCTGGAGCTAGCAACCTCCGTCCCCTCGCAAGTCTGGTCTGATTCATAGCGGATTAGTATATAAACATACAGCCAAGTATATTCTCAGATCTCATTTGTCAACAAAGTTCGAACAGTTAGACGAAGATTCAAAACTAGAATTTCGAGATTTTTTTTAAAAAGGTTGGAAAGTTTATCCCCTGCAAAACGTGATAGCTAGCACTAGTTACCCGAATGAGAAAAGCAAAGCGAGTTTTTATAGCTAGCTGCGTACAAACATCACTTTGTATTAATATATAGCCACCTAGCTGGCTTAAAATGCAACGCATCTGTGTGTACACAAGATGTGTAGCGAGCAAGTTACACTTCTAGATAGTTAGAAACTTCGCTAGCGTTACTTCTCTCCTCCCTAGCCTAGCTGACTAGCTACGTTTTCCATCCGTTAGAGTTGCTGTGCTAATAAAGCTGGCGATCCATCCAGGACCAATTCACAGCAGACAAAGTTTAACAAAAAAAGTCGCTTGCTAGCAAGTTGTGATAATACTGATATACAGCCATCAATAGGATGGGTGAGATATTCTTCAATTGCCCAACTGATAAATGTATTTGTAGCTTGCAAAACATGCCGTATTCCTAGCTAGCAAGCTACCCAACACATGCATCATTTTTTTCTTGTCTTTTTTGTTTTGAAAGATGGATGTAGCTACAGCTAAAACCCCTGCACCCAGGCAAAGAAGGTTTGTTGCTCTTTGGCTAACGTTAGCCAGCCAGCCAGCCAGCCAGCCTGCTAGCCAAGTAGCAAAGTTTCCCCTCCCGACTTAAGTTAACGTTGCGGGTTAGAAATGTTCGGTAAAAAAATGTGTGTGAACGCAAAAAGAAAAACAGACTCACCTGGCAACAGGGAAAGTAATACCATTATAAGAGAAATATAGTTCCACAGCTTCCGATTAGCCAGGTTTTGAGGTCCTCTTTTCCCCATGCCAATCCATTCAGTTAGAATGGAGTTCCTCGACTGCGGCTCGGCGATGCTGGAGCTGGAGAAAATTCAACCAAAAAAAAAATCACATCCCCTTTCCCCCAAAACGGCTGTCATTCAAAGGCAAGCCCCAACCAGGGAGGGGTGTAAAGAAAAAGCGAACAGGGCAGGGCCCCCACGAACCGCTGCCGGCCAATGAAAGGGCCCATGTTCACCAAGCGTCGAATAAGTGCATATTTGCATGATGTCAATCCAAAGGGAAGCCAATGGAAAGTGTTTGTCGGGAAACTCGGGAGGCGTTCACCACGGTTCCCACCTGCTCCCAGTAAGGGAAAAGTATACAACAGCACACACTGACACCAAGTGAAATGAATAAAATAGCTAACTTTGGGAATATTTCATCTTGGGGAATTGTGTTTTTAGTCACAGGGAGCAAGTGAGCAAGACTGTCTGTGGGGTGTACACATGCACAGTATTTAATCCAGGATAGGACAGGGGAAAATCACTATAAAATGAAGACAATCATAGACTTAGATTCTTCACACTACATTACATTACATTACAGGCATTTGGCAGACGCTCTTATCCAGAGCGACGCACAACAAAGTGTTAACCATAGTCAAGAACAGTTTAGCTGAAAGCCACCCTAGTGGGAAGTACAGTTCCAGGTGCTAGGAGCAACCACATAGTTAAACTAGGACCCTGTAGGTAAAACTGTAGTCACAAATCAGAGGTAGCAATCAATCAATGCAGAAAATAATGCCTAAGCCTAATATAATACATAAACAAGTAGACATGTGTAAAACTAAGCAACTATGTCCCTAAGTTAACAAAAAACCGGACTACGGGGAGAGGTGCACCCTGAAGAGGTGAGTCTTCAGTCGTCGCTTGAATATGGCCAGGGTCTCAGCTGTTCTCTACAGTACACTACCCTGTATAGGTTTATTGCTGTTGTGTATGCACACACACACACACACACACACACACACACACACACACACACACATATATATATAGACGGGCAAGGTGGATGGCACGTGGCGGAAAAACCGTGTTGTGTGTGGGCGGCCCGTGTCTTATCTCCCCAATTCATACGGCTGTTGTCACATATATAGATTGGACTTTTTCCCTCTGATTCAGCCTTTTGCTCGTGTGTGTGTGTTGTGTTTGACAAGAGAGGCGTTGCTAGGTAAGGTGCAGAATGCCCAGGGCACAGTCGGCCACCTCATGGGAACCTCTGGATTCTGTTTACAGAGAAAGAGAGAGGAGAGAGAGAGAGAGAGAGAGAGAGAGAGAGAGAGAGAGAGAGAGAGAGGGAGAGAGAGGAGAGAGGAGAGTCGAAAGAGAGAGAGAGAGAGAGAGAGAGAGAGAGAGAGAGAGAGAGAGAGAGAGAGAGAGAGAGAGAGAGAGAGAGAGAGAGAGAGAGAGAGAGAGAGAGAGAGAGAGAGAGAGAGAGAGAGAGAGAGAGATTCCAGACATTTTCAAAGTGCTATGTTCGTCATCATAGGTTCGAAGGCAGCGCTATTTTAGAGCGCTTTCAGTAGCATATCACACAATTCCCTGCCTGGAGTCTTGGCTGGGACTGAACTTAGAGAGCTAAGTCCTGCTGGTAAACAGAATTCCAGGGCAGTGGCAACTGCACAGACACTGGAGGTAGGTATGGCTTTTTTTTTTTTTTTTCCATGGTGCTAAAAGAACTCGATAATCCTGTCATGGCAGCAGGGACCGAGGCCCAGATCGCAGACATGTCATCCAGTCAATCTTACAATGGAAACAACACCCACTGCTATTCTACTATGTTTGAAAAAAACAATATGTGGGCGTCCCTGGGTTGTTTTTGCAATAATAGACTCGTAATGTCACCCCTTCATGCTTCCAATTTAGCCAATGAGTAGTTTCACCTACAGAGCACTCATGGCATCTGGACTGGTGCCTTGTATTTCAAAGTAATGCTTTGGAAATGGTCTTGTCTTTTAGAATACTAAAATGATCACATAGTACAGGGAAGCACTCAAAGCTTGTCAAGGGATGGAACAAGACAAAAATACAGTTTTGGGGGACAAATAATGAAAATTGGTAGAGCAAAAGTCTTAGTTTACACAGTCAGATATACCAGTAACATCTGTTGTGAATTAATGATCTCTGCCTACCACCCATGGGAGTGCAACATATAAATAAATGAACTAAACTTTTTAACTAAAGGTTAAAAAGAAGATTGTTTTTTTGTTGACAAACACTTCATTAGCCTGAATCCTAATGCTCTTATCCAGCAAAAAAAAAACATTTGCAGAAGTGTTAAACAGGATGAACTGAGTGTGATGTTATGAGCATAAACTAAAATGGAAGAAAGCCATCCCTACAGCTATCCTTGTTTTATTCTTGTCAAATTTATTACCAACGTTTCCAGGGTAAAGGAGGGGGGTTTTTCACAATGAAGAGAAAAGAACAGGCATTCTCTCTCTCTTTCTCTCAGGCAATCCCTCTCCTCTTCTTTTTTTCCATCTGTTTTTTTCCCCTTTCACATTACAACCTGTGTGTTATTCTGCTTCTGTGGAGTGTGGCCAATTTTCCATCTCCCCTTGTTTCCCCTTTGTATGACTTTGTAAATAGAGCTGTCTGCAAGAAGCAGGATTGTTTTGGCACCTTCGCACGATTTCAGCCCCTTTCTGTGGTAATGGCACACAAAGCCTCCAGCCGCATATGTGAGGGACTCATTTATACCCAACGGCATAAATTAAATGGGTGGCTGTTTACGATCGAAAATGTACATTTCTATTTTTCACAAAAGAAGCCTATCTGTTCTGATCCGTAGGCGCGTGCCACAAAGTGAAACCTCCGCCATATTTTAGGCGTTTTGTGGCACTGTGACTCTTTATTGCTTTAGATCTTTCCCAGTCCACACACATGGTGGGTTCATTGGGGGCACATACTTGTAAGATTCATCAGCGGGGGTTGTATATAGCGGAGCGGGAGATGAAGACTTGAGTTAGGACTTCTCTATTCTGCCAGTAGTGTCTCTGTCACAGCAACCCAAGGATGCCCCTACACCATGAAGTTATGTTTGTTTGTTCAGCTTTATTTCGGGGTTGGTCCACTTTATGAGTGGTCATGGTTACACTTTAAATCCTGATGTTCCACTCTTGTGCCGTGTACGAGGGTCCATTCTTACCTGCCACAAAATGGAGGATCCCTTGAATGCATTTCCTATGGAGATAAAGAAAAGAAGAAGAAAATTGTGAGGGGATGTAAAAGGGATGCTAGTAAATCTCCTAAACACGAAAGAGACTGAGATGGCCTTCCTAACAAAACCCTCTGATCGTGCGTTGATTCCACAGTGAACCTACTTTGGTAGTTCATTCTGCATCTTAAGGTGTCGAAGAGCTAAACCGAGGGATCTGGCACAAAACTCATTTTGTTTATCAGTCTGTGGAGATATCGATATCTCTAAGGAGGCCTGTGAGATAAACCTCCTCAATGCCTCTGAAACATTATTCAAACGTGGCTCACTGGAGCAAAACGCTAACGCAGCCAGGTAGACAGGGAGAATGCTCAACATGAAAGTGTACCCCTATAGAGGGTTTTTGAGGGTTGATGGGTGGAGAATGATCTCTTTATTCCCCGCTGTCCTTTGGAGCATATTCCGTTGCATGACCCAGCGTACGTGTATAGTCTTCTGCTTGTTACAAGGGGGCCGTGGCAAATTGCTGGGATGCATCAGGTAAAAAAGCCGAAGCCAGTACATTTCTTCTGACACTGAATCGCTTGTTCTAATACAATAGAAAAATGAGGTCAGCCTGGTAAAATTAGCCATCCGCCTCACGACAGGCCTGCATGCCTGGCCAGTGAGAAGGAACGGCTGGTCTCAATTTGTGAGCGGGAGGAACGAGAGAGAGAGAGAGAGAGGGAGGGAGGGAGAGAGAGGGAGGGAGGGAGGGAGGGAGGGAGAGAAAGGGAGGGAGGGAGAGAGAGAGAGAGAGAGAGAGAGAGAGGGAGAGAGAGGGGAGGGAGGGAGAGAGAGGAGAGAGAGAGAGCGGGAGAGAGAGAGAGGGAGAGAGAGACAGAGAGAGGGAGAGAGAGAGAGTCATAATAATAATATAATAATATATGAGAGAGAAAGAGAGAGAGAAAGAGAGAGTAATAATAAGAATATAATAATATATGAGAGAGAGAGGGAGAGAGAGACAGAGAGAGGGAGAGAGGGAGAGAGAGAGAGAGAGAGAGAGTAATAATAAGAATATAATAATATATGAGAGAGAGGGGAGAGGGAGAGGGGGAGAGGAAGAGGGAAGAGAGAGAGAGAAAGAGAGATCAGAGGGAGGGGCAATTTGTGAGAGAGGCAAAGAGAGGCAGTCTGAGAGGAGAGCAAGAGAGAAGAAAAAAAAGATAGAAGGAGCAAAGGGAAAGGGAGAAGCCCAGGCAAAGAAAAGGGGTGGAGGGGAGGAGGGGGGAGAAGGAAGAGTGTGAAAGAGAAAAACAGATGGTGAGAAGGGCCAGAGAGGAAAACAGAGGGGGGGAGGGGAGAGGGGGGAGGGGAAGGGGGAGGGGGTGTGCGGAATGAAAGGAGAAGTGCTGAAAAGAGTGAGAAAAACAGTTTGTGAAAAAAAAAGAGAAAGAAAGAGTGCTTATAAGAGAAAGAATGAGAGTTGGAATACCATCACGGGAGAGACTGTGAGGGTGGTGAATGGGGGGAGTGGTGGAGAGGGAGAGGGAGGGAATGGGAGAGAGGGAATGGGGGAGAGGGAGAGGGAGAGGGGGAGAGGGATTGGGTTTCCCCTGGCTGTGTGGCTGGGTAGCTCCACATGTTTCTCATTAAGTTCCTCACACTGCCTGGCCGGCTTCATTGGGCCGCTTGATTTTACTTTTATTATTAGGCCTGTCACACCGTGGGCAGGATTAAACTAGGAATCATGCCCACCACTCTCTTTAAGAGTTAGCACCCCCTCCTCAAACCCACAATCCTCCCCCAAAAAAAACCTCCCCACCTGTGGCCGTGCAGACGCTCACAAATATCAGAAAACATTTTAAACAAGTGCAGCTCAAACAAAAAATAGGTATATTTGAATATTTCCTACACCACCCTTAAAAAGCCTAGTTCAGGTGAGCAGAGTTCAAAGTAGAAAGAAGACACTACATTTCACAGCATTTGCTTTGTGGTCAAATGAATCCTCTCCATGCCAGCGCTGTCTCTTTGAAGTTAACGATCTTCTGATTTGTTTGTACTTGTGGGCCACTTTTCAGCGTGCGGAACAAACGGCAGTCGAGGCTGGAGCTGCTCCGTTGGAGTGGTGAGTTACCTGCAGGGTGAGGGGCTTGCTGCACAGCCCTGGGGAGATGAGAGCCTCGGAGGTGTGAGTGTCTGAGGAGCTGTCCTGATAGCATCTCTGCTCAAGGATCACGCTGACAGCCCAGAGAGATACCTGACAGTGTGTACACACAGGAGGTCTACCGTCCCCTGTGTGTGTGTGTGTGTGTGAGTGTGTGTGTTAGTGTGTGTGTGTGTGAGAGAGTGTGTGTGTGTGTGTGTGTGTTTGTGTGAGAAGGAGTGTGTGTGTGTCTGTGCGTGTGTGTCTGTGTGGGAGTGTGTGTGTGTGTGTGTGTGTGTGTGTGTGTGTGAGTGAGTGAGTGAGTGTGTGTGTGTGTCTGTGTGTGTGTGTGTGTGTGTGTGTGTGTGTGTGTGTGAGTGAGTGAGTGTGTGTGTGTCTCTGTGTGTGTGTCTGTGTGTGTGTGTGTGTGTGTGTGTGTGTGTGTGTGAGTGAGTGAGTGAGTGTGTGTGTGTGTCTCTGTGGGACTGCATGTGTTTCTTTGGAAGGCTTCGGCCCTCTCTGTGTTTGCATGTTGGCCAGCTGGTGAAAGCGTTCATGTCCGCCATGTGCATGTGCATTTGTACCATGAACCCCTTGATTGGCAGCAGCAGCGTGCCGTAGCGGGCCTGGGTAGATCGTAGGGAGGCCTGATCTCAGATCCGCTAGGCCTCTGCAGGAGAGTCTCCTCAAATTCCCAATTTCCACAGAGTTTTTAATTTACCAGTCATCCATATTTAATTTCCATCATTTTATTGCTCCTCGCCGTGCTCAGCCTTAGTGTGCCTTCCACCCCCCCTTCTCCTCTCTGTGGCCAATCAACTGCTGTTAACACAACGTCAAGCTCGATGCGTTCAAGACCATCAACAGACGGGGAACCTAAGCTTTCGGGTCACAGGATCTTTTTTTTTGCACTTGGCGAAGGAAGGGGGGGTGGGTGTAAAGGAGAAATAGGACGGGGGCCGGGCCCTTATAATCCCTTCTCAAAACAGGGGGAGGGCTGGTTTGATTTGAGTGCGGGGCTTGACCTTTGACCTTAGCGTAGCATACAGATAATACAGGAGCTCAGGTGAGGCTGGGAGGCAGGGGCAGGGGGATTAGCGAAAACTTGTTGTCACTGTTAAGGAGGTGTGTCTGTGGCAGGATTAAACACTACAGCAAAGACTTTGTCGTAACCCACAACCATCATGTGGGCAGCAAGCATGCCCCCCCTCCCCCCCAATCCCCCAGTTACTTCACATATCTTAAATATGTTGATATGTTATCAGTTGCAATTGTTAAGAGTTTTTCCTCTAACTGCTCGTTTGAAGTGATATTCAATACTTTTGAATATGATATTCGGTTAGGATTGTAAACTAAGCTGCCCCTGAAGAAAACGTTGTGTGTGCAGTGGATGGTTGTCGTATTCTCGTGATAAGAGAGCAGGGAATGAAATAAGAAACATGTTAAGGTGTAAAACGCCATGGCGAAGAAGCCATCACGATCCCAGAGTGACAGGAAAGGCGGCAGTGTGGTATAATGGTTAGGGAACTGGGCTTGTAACGTTAAGGTTGCAGGTTCAATCCCCAGGTGGGACACTGCCGTTGTACCCTTGAGCTAAAGGTACTTAACCTGAATTGCTTCAGTTAATGTCCAGCTGTATAAATGGATTGTAAAGAAATATAAACTGTAAGTCGCTCTGGATAAGAGCATCTGCTAAATGCCTAAAAAGTAATGTAATGTAGTGTAATGTAAAGGGAAATACAGCGATAAAGTATTTGACACACATTTCTTAAGTGGTCTTAGTCTTATTTTCTTACTCCTTACTTGACACAGAAAGAAATATTTGGATCCTCATGGAGATTTTAATTGTTACTACTCTACTGTCCATATGTTGTTAATAATGAGTCCTGTGCTCCTATGAGAAACCATCTGCTGCACTCAGTTTTCCATATCTCCTAATGAGCTTTGTCTTGTGCTGTGGAATGGAGCTCAGGAGGGTTGTGACAACATGCCATCTAGTTTAGACAGTCATGGAAGTACTGATGGTTTTTTTTTATCTCTCTTTTCTCCCTGTGTTGTTTCAGGGGGTACCCCCTCCAATGAACACAACTCTGACTGATGTGTAATCCCTATTTATTGGTTTATAATTTGAAAGCTAGCCCTGAAAGGAGGAAGAGTGAGGGAGAGAGAGGGAAGGAGAATAATCAAACGTGTTCCCTCCTTCTCTTTCACACCTGCTCAGTGTCCCATAAGGAGCTAGGACAGGGGGACAGGGCAAAAACCTTGAAATAATATCCATCCCCAGCTAAATTAATATTTCCCCTTGCACAGACACGCACACACACAGGCGCACAAACACACACACACGTACGCAAGCACACACACACCTCAAGTACGCTCTCCAACTAATTGCAACATATGTTTCCGTGTTCCGCAAGGTCTAATTTCCCATTTAGATTGTGTCATTATAAAATGTCCCTTAACTATCCTAAAAAAAAGGTCTACATATAAACAAGTGAAAGGTGACCCCCCCACCCACACACGCACACACACACACACACACACACCTCTCCCAGGCTGAGAATGAGCTGGGCCTCATTCCCCGCCCCCACCCACGGATAGGCCGAGGCCAGGACAGACAGACAGCCAACAAATTGCTTTGTAATGACTCCTGAACACTGCTTCCCACCTCCCCGGGAGATTACAGACAACTCTCTTTAAAGTCTTCATTAGCCACTAAAAAGGATAATGGCAAAGACACCCCACAAAACACATTTTTTTGTAACCTTTACAAGCTCGCAGTCTGGATATCTACAGCCGGAGAGTTAGACTCGCCCGACCGGCGTTGGAATGACATGTTTCTGCTGGCCGGAGCTGTCTCTCTCCACACAAATAAAACGTGAAAATTTATGAAACTCGTAAAGAAAATGGGAAATACGGATGCTTTAGACAGTAAAACCTGACCTTCATCTCTGTGGTGAAGGATTGCGTAAACCATGTCTGATGAACACAGACGCCCCGACCTCCACTCTCTCGCTCACACACACACACACACACACACACACACACACACACACACACACACACACACACACACACACACACACTGCAACACTAAATCACACTTTTTAGGCTACAGAGAACAGGTTATGCTGACAGTAAACATTCCACTGTTGAAAGTAATGCACATATGGGTTGAATTTGATGAAAAATAGAGAGATGGATGCCTAAATCAGTCAGTCAGTGTCAAGTTTATTCCAGTCATGTATTCCTGCTATATTTTGCTATTTTGGCTTGACTGCAAATATCAATCTAGGGCGTGAGCAGGCAGTTTAATCAAGAACAGTCTGTTGAGAACTTCACTGAGTTCTATTCTATGGTCGGGTTGTAGCCCTATTAGGACACTTTATGTTGGTGTTTCCTTTATTTTGGCAGTTACCTGTACCTTCAAGAGCCTTTTCCTGGGCAGATACATACTTGGATTTCACCCACAAGTCTAATGCAATATAAGTGTTTAGAGAATAAAAATATAATACAATTAAAAATCAGGAAAGTAAAAAAAAAAGTTAGTTTGTAAATCTAATTACTAATTATTGTTATTACATCACTTACTGTACCTTTCTGTGTGCACATTTTCAGCAAGGCATTACTTTTTTTTTCTTAGCAAAGGTCTTTGTCCAAGATAGTTTTAATTAATTATGAAATTATTCATTATTACAGTACTGAAGGGCATAAATGGATAATGTGTATCTCACTGAAGCGATTCAAGTCAAGCGCTTTGCTCAAGGGAAAAACAACATTCCCTCTATCCGGGAAATCAAACCTGCAACATCCTGGTCAAGTTCAAGTCAAATCCCCAAGCCACTAGGTACCAGTGCTCAAGTGTACCCCCTGAACACTGGCTATGTAATAAAAACCAGAACAGGGCGGCGGATAGCGTACCAACGCACCATATTTTGTCTGGTCCGATATGGTGTGCGTTGCCTATCAGGGACGCGGTTTCGAAACCCACATCTCTAGCAGACCGGCCCTGGTCATCAGCCCCGATCGGGGGCGGCATTTGGCTGTCCACCCCAGGGGGAGGGTGAGCCGGCTCGGGTCCGCCGTGAAGCGTGTGAGGGTGTCTCCAGAACGTGGGTGGGGGCGAATTCCGTCTCGAAGGAAACAGAGTTCGCTGCCCTCGGAAAATTAGCTTGCCTCGTACAGACGAGCGGCAGACCCGTGTGAGGAGGGTAAATTTAACTAAATAGAGGGTGCAATTGGCTATTAAATTGGGAGAAAAACGGGAAAAAATCTGAAACAAATAAAAAACTAAAACAAAACCCTGTCAAAGCTCCAATGTTCCAACTCAGCGCACAGAGGAACAGACAAGCAGACGTGTACCTCCCTGTGCCGAGACACACATGAATACGTCACGGTCCGGCAACAAGTTTATTTTGAAAACGGAAAGAGCGTCTTTTGTTTCAGCCGTCTCAGACAGCTTAGAAAAGCCCACATCTGCTCGGCACAGCCAACGGCCCGCTGGGTGCCTCAGCTGCCGTCGCCTTACGAGACAGAGCTAACGTCTTTTAATTTTTCTCCCCCGCACACGGAAACTGTAAACCACCGCTGGCTGCAGCGACACTTATCTGTGACCTGTGACCACGGCTGGACAAAAAGTTAAACAAACGCAAAGGGCGAAGACGCTGTTAAGACAGATGGAGAAATATATATTGTTTTTGCTTTTACCATCTACCATCTTCCCCTCCTCCCTCCAAGTCTTCATCACCTTCATGAAGGGGAAGGACTGATAGGGGCTGTCCTACGCTTTAGCTCTCTGAAAAGACGGTTGACGTGCAAAACTCCTGCTTAAAGGGTTCAATTAGACAGCAAATGATTTTAAAAAACCTTTAATGTGGATTGGCAGCACACAATGTTAGCGACCGTGAGTTATAAAAACACATCTCTAGAGGACTGGATGTCATTACGTGCCTTCAGAATGTCGAGACGAATACTTCTATTTGAGTTTTAATTGGGACCAGTTTTGAGCCTATCCATTCCGATGAGCTAACGTTGTGCTTCGAGGCTTAGACGATACAAAGGAACAGCTCAGAACCAGGAATAGGCTGACAGAGACTAACTCACAAGACCTGGGTGTAAGCTTAGCATGCTGGTCCCTGTTCACCGACGTTCACCTCAGGAGCCATTTAACGAATGTTCCTCACGGCGCATTCGATACGAAACCAGGAAACCTTCACGCTGTTCAGGACTTTTTCAATGCCCGATTTAATAACCTACCTCGGACCCCCGCACACGAGCTAAACGCAAGGAGGCAACGAGCCCAACGCCAAGAAAAACTGACGTCAATCCTTCACGGACTCGACTACAGACAACAGGTGTTTCTGCATTTATTTCCCAGATATCTCAAAGGCATATGGGCAATAAATTGGACGGAGTGAATTCTCAACATGTGAAAATTACAACGTGCTGTTTGGGCCCCGTAAACCCTGTAGGTGTTTAGCGGTCTATGTGAACAGGTGCTGTTGTCTAAGCTGAGGGACTCAAGTCAGATATGTGGAGACATTTCCACTAATACAGACGTACAGTGCTGCCCTTAAGTGCCCAGCGCCTGAAGAGAAACTGAAAGGACGAAAAGCGAGGGTTAAGACAAATGAAATTGTATAATATAAGCGAGGGGAAAAAACGATGCTTGTCCAATACAGCATAGATCAGAGTAAACCGATATCTACTTTTGGCCTTGATTTCATAAACAGATGGAAAATAATCCTTTAACGAAGCCACTGCCTTCAAGACAAAAAACTGCCAGGGACTTTCGCCCAGCAGACGTCTGAGGCAATTACAGTATCCTGTTTCCATGGAGGGATCGGACGGGCTGGAAAAGTCACCACAGAACGAAGAGGAAGAAAAATACGTCTGACTTACCTCGGAGATAGGTGTGTGGCGCGGGGCGTGTGCTGTGTGGGCGCGTGTTCAGCGGAGGACGGCTGGCGTGGTGAGCCCTCGTTCCCAAGCTGCTCCGACTGGGCTAACTAACGCAGCGCGGCTACGCGCGGGGGAGATAGCTGTGAATTAAAGCACATGACCGCACGCAGTTGGTCTTTTTAAAGAATCGGCACTTTGATTAGAGAGGGTTGCGAGTGAGCGATGTCTCCTAATGCCTGGATATCAGGGTTGGGCAATTAAAAAAAAGAAAAGGCACACACACACGCGCACACACACAGACACACACACACACACACACACATTCACTGGTCCGGACAACATGTGTCGGCTTTGGACAATGTCCCATATTCTCTTTAAGGCCAGTGAGACGAGCGGCCACAGGACTGCAGACGCCTGGCCTTGGTGTTAACTGTGCATGTTTGTCACTGTGTGGAGATGAATGAGAGCTTTGTTTTCAGGCCTCAACATCTTCTCTCTCTCTTTCTCTCTTTCTCTCACACACACACACACACACAC
>JAINUG010000290.1:180000-195000 GCA_029706075.1 Aldrovandia affinis | reverse complement strand
GAGACTCAAAGCCCACCTTTTCAGACTCCACTACCACTGAATTCTGTACATCTAGCCATCTAGCCGACTTGCTCAACACTTCTTGTATATGTATCCCTGCCTTCTCATTTAATAAAAAATTTAATTAATAAGTACTAACCTTTTCCTTCTCGATGTGACAGGTATGGTACGCAGCTGCCTACAACGATGTCTATCGCTGTATTACCGCACTGATCTCTTGTACAAACAATGATTGTTCCTACCATGTATTAATGCACATATTGTAAGTCGCTCTGGATAAGAGCGTCTGCTAAATGCCTAAAATGTAAAATGTCTATCTCTCCGCCGCTGGCAGCCCAACACAGCCAGAATTCAAGGCCCGGCCGCCTTCTGCCATGACAAGGATGGCCTCTCTTATTTCAGTGGGACCACCTGGTCGTCTAAGTGCCACTCCGTGCCAACAAGTAGCAGGCGTTCCAAAGGAACTGTGTGTGTGTGTGTGTGTGTGTGCATGTGTGTGTGTGGGGAGGGGGGTGACGGACCAAAAAGTCCACCCCTGCCCAAGTCCCCTCCACCCCTGACTGGCTTTGTCTGCTGACATCCTTCTTTGAAAAGGGGATTTTAATTGAGCTCCAGGCATTCCGTTATTTATTTTTTGCCGCCCTCTCCCGCTCGTGGTGTCTTATTTTTGGCAGCCGGGGCGCACTGCCAACGCAAAGTGTCACATTTTTCTCCCCTAAGTGGAGTCGGGCTGCTCCCCTCTCTTAGAGTGAAAAAAAAGGCGCTGGCACCGCTAGCAGCACAGCTGGGGTACAGGAGACGAGACGATCTATCCCGCCGGTCATTGTCTCACTCCATGGCCACCGCTCGCTCTCCGACCGCATCGGTCGAAACCTAGTACGTCGACCTGCATTGTAAGAAAAATTACGTGAAAATGAAGAATTCAATACTAAAAATCATGCGCAAAAAGATGTATTTATTTCATGCAAAGTGCTGGCTGAATATGTGACATACGAGAACGTGACAAAGATTGCGAACGGCGACCGTGGAGTCGAGTCAGGAGAGAGGTCCGGTCCCGAGATTCTTCTTCTAAACCAGGGGTATTGAAACCCAGGCCTCGAGGTCCACAGTATCTGCAGGTATTTGCTCCAACCACACACTACACCAACTGATTTCACTAATTAGCTCGCTTCCTGGACCAAGGAGGTAAAGTAATTATTCGAAATCAGGTGGTGTGGTGCGTGGTTGGAGCGAATACCTGCAGACACTGCAGACCTCGAGGCCTGGATTTGAATACCCCCTTTCAGAGCCTTCCAAATTGGGAAGCGCACGCGGCCCATCTCCTGTCCAGACAGCCCCCGGGCCTCCGAGCCCCTTGGCTGCACCGCGCCCGCTGCGTTCTCCTCAATCTGCTGCGTCTGGGAACGGCGAGAGATGAGCCGCCAGTCAGCGTGATTAACGAGGCCCCCGGCTTTGTGTCCGACGGCCCGGGCCTTCTCCTCTTCTCCCCCTCCTCCCTCCCGCCCGCCGTCTCTCTGGAGCGTGTGCCAGGACCCCAACACCCCCCTGCCCCAGACCGCAGTGTGGCCCGGGACGTGTGCGTGGGACACTGCCACAGGCACCAGCACTCTGGGGGAAAGCCACACAGGAACCGCGCGAAAGGCAAACAGGGGAATCTGAAGGTGGAGAAATGCAGTAGGCTGGAAAGAGCCCCCAACAACACCACCACCCCCCTCCTCCTTCACTCCCCCTCCTGTCTGCAGTTTGAAAAGACCTCTCTGAGGTTTTCTCACATAATCGTTTTCACTGGTTTCCCCCTTCGTCCGCCTGTGCGAGAGCTGAACCATGTGTTAGGCAGCCTGCGCCTGCTCTCAGACTGTGGAGAGTAATCGTGTGCAAGATGTTTGCCCTGCCCCGGGGGACTTATTCATCTCTTAACCGTAAGCAGGGTCAGCCTTAGCTCATCACAACCATGGCAACGGGCAGAAACCAGTCCCTCTCCAACAACCGTTTTTTCTTTGGGTTTTTTTTTTTTGGTGCCATATTTGGAAAGGTGTAGCTGGAACACTCCTAATGGTAAAACCAGGATGCAAATGTTGTTGTAACACGGACAAGAATGAGCACTTCTGTCTGTCTCACAGAAACACAAGGCAGGGCTTTGAGTTACAGGTTAGCCCACAGGAGGTGTGGGGGTGGCTTTCACGCTGCTGCTGCTCGTAGTATTAATACTGACGGGAAAAGGAGACTTTCGAATGGTTTCCTTTGTGCAGGCCCTCCGTTGTTGTAATAGTTTTTAGGTATTTTCAACACTAATCCCCCGTGTTATTTCATTTGTTAAAACTACAAGCTTGCTTAGCTCAGAAGATACTGAAACCCAGTATCTGTGTGGCTCAGCATGGTGTTGGCAACGCTTAGGTTGTGGGTTCAATTCCCACTGGGACCGCGTATACTGAAAAATGTATGCATTCACTACTGTGAAGTCACTTTTGATAAAAGCATCTGCTAAGTGGCACATATATATAGAGACAGAACAAGGCCCAGCGTGACCATTCAGGTTAATCTTTAATCTTTTTCTTTTGTTTAAGTATGGAAATGAAAAATATCTCAAGAAAAACAAAAGGAGGAAAAGTATTTAAAACCTCCTCTCGGGCCGAGAGTCGTCCTGCTCCGCCCAGAGGTGGCCGTGAGAAGTCTAAAACCTGTCGGCTCGTAAGTTTTCCTGCCTGTCTGGGGCGCAGCATGTGACAGTGCAGGCCACAGGACGGGAGGTTCGCTTTTACAGCTGCTCCCCAAACAAACCCGGCTTAATCCATCGCCCACCTGTCTGCGGGGCAGCCATGAGAGATCAGTCAGGGAGGGGAGAGAGGGGGTAAACACCGTCCAGGTTTTATTTCAGGGACGGCTTTTGTTAACTCCCTCCCTCCACCGCCGGCTCCTCGCGTCCTTGAGAGCTCGAATCGGCCCTTTTCATCGCCGGGGCGGGCGGTTGGTCAGCTGGCCGGGGGGCGACTAGCGTTACGGAGACGTGCTTTAACACGCTCGTGTAGCGGATGAGCTCTGGGCCGTGGAGGGTCCGTTGCAGAAAGTGACGTGGATAAGAGTGCGATTAGTTCCCGGAGTTAGAGTCTTTGGCTCGAAGGGCTAAATCGTCTCTCTTGTCGCGTCGAGGTCCTCGGTTCGAAAACTCGCTGCGGGCAGAACCAACTCTGTCACACACGCTCTGTTTTCACGATGGATGTGATCGCGAGCTAATTTGATTCCATCTCCCCCCTCCTTCACATGATCTGGCCAGTTGGGGAACACAGCGAGGGGGGGGGCGCCAGGGGGGGGGGAGTGTGGGCGTGCGTGCGCAGGGTTCTGCGATGAGTGACTGTTTGCGGGTTTGTGTGTGATGTCTGCCGATGGGACGTGTCGGCTCAGAGCCCAGGGGCTGCCCACGAGCCACAGAGCGGATGAGTGAGTGAGGGAAGAGGAGGAGGAGGGGGCGGCACGTTGGGGGCTACACCACTGTCCTCACGGGCTTCATTTCAACGGGGGTCCGAAATCAAAGGTCCCGACGATGTACAGCTTTCAGTTCCATTCCTGGCGGGGAGAATTCCTGACATTCTGCCCGTCGCTGTTGGGCTGTGGTGTGAAGTGAGTGCCTGGGCTTGTGTGTGGCGTCACACCGCGCCCCCGGCCGATACGCACACCTTCCTGGTGTAAGAGCGGCACGCGTTGTGTGGGGATCGCACGCAGACATACCCAATGAATCCGGTGATCAACCAGGGCCCCGGTAGATGTGGTGTGTTTGTGTATTGGTTTGATCTGCCCCACCGAAGCCCACGTTAAACGTAAGAGCGATCTTCGCTGGGTTGCCGTGCACGCTCCAGAGCGGAGGAATCTTTTTACACAGCTGCTCGTGTGAGGGAGGTGGCAGCCATTGCTCCCCCAAGAGTCTCTATTGAGGATTTGTTTTATGAACTGACTGTTTCATGCTTCAGACTCCACTCACACACACACACACATCCACACGCACACACACAGATATACACACACACACACATACACACACATACACACACACACAGACACACATATACAGACTACACACACACACACACCCCATCACACACACTCACACTCACACACACACAGACACACACACACACACACACAGTCATCACAGAGCGTATCAAAGTATCATTACATGTGCTTACAATCTGTGACTATTTTTCTCGGGATCATGTGCAATTGCCAACATTTTGCAGGTCCACAAATCTTCCCCCGGACGTGTGCATTATGCGCTAATAGCGGTCTGCCTGGAACCTACTGTAATTGCGCTGGCCCGTGTGCCCTGGAAAAGGCAGGGCAGGGGCCAGAGGCTTCAAAGGCTCCAAGGTCCCTCTCCCCAAAGAGAGGGAGAGAGGGATAAGACAGAAATGCACATGGGCACGCACGTACAGGGGAGGGCAAAAAGCTGAAGCAGATGTGATGTCAGTGGGCAAGATGGGATAAATGGATTCTCCCCACCTGTTAATATTCAAAAGAAGAGGGGGGGAGAAAAATGACAAGGGGGGTGAAAGTGAAGAAAAACAAAAGGGGGTGACATCATGGATTATTAAGGAGGGAGCCATTAAGGGGCCGCCCCTGCGTGTTGGTTTTGGAGGCAGGAAACAGGGGGGGCGGAGGGAGTCTGACGGCTCGGGACCTCTGCAGCTGTGCTTCAACGTTTTCTCCTCAACAGCACACAGGTAAACGTGGCCGTCCCCAAATCGTTCACCTGTCACCCTTCTCCCAGTGGTCTTGGCCTTCGTGGCAAAGGGGAAAGCATTCTCACATTTTCTGTCATCTTTTTTTTCTTCTTCTTACAAACTTCCAGTCAGTTAATCACAAGATTGATTGTGGAAAATGTCACAATTTGTATCCCCCCCTCCCTCCTCCCCCATGCCCAATTTCTCTTGTCACCGATCTTCACGTTTGTTTCGTTTGTTTTTCTCCTCTCGTCACAAGCAGCACCGCTAACGGGGAATTTATAGACGTTTCCAGTGGGGCCTGCAACACATTACTGTGCACGTTCACATCGGGTCTGTGATGAATGCGCGAGTCCGTGTCCAATTTGGGAATTTCTGGCACAAAGAAGAGGAGCAGACAGGAAACTCGGCGATATCTGATGGCGTTTGAACCGCACGGACCTGATGAGGAAGCTCATTCCAAATAGTGGCACTTTGGGGGGCTTTTGAAGCGGTAATGGCTCAAACGTGGGTTGAGCTCGAGCGATGCCAAGCGCGGGGGAAATGTATTTCACGTCTTTTATCTGGCAGTTTTTTTGAAAGTCGCCAGCTTGCAGGAGCCCCTTTGAAAAGTGCGCAGCGACTGTCACGAGGGGGGCTTCTCTTCATCTCTTTCGGGCTTCAATTAAAACCCACTGTTGCTCTCCGCAATTGTGTCAAAACACTCGAGAATGTTCTGCAGAGACATCTGCGAAGCATCAGGCGGACTCCGTCCTGCGGCCCCCCTGCAGAGGAAAGAGAGGCAGAGAGGAACATCTCCCTTTGCACCGAGCCAAGGAGAAAAATGTGGCACCAGTCTGAGGCCCCCAGGCCCCCCCTCCCCCCTCTCCCTCTCTCTCTCTCTCTCTCTCTCTCTCTCTGCTGCGATCACAACCAGATGTGCCAGGCGTGTCAAAACAGGATCGGCTGCATGTAGGCAATTTTCCCTAATTTGTCAGGTTTTAGGGCTCATTCTGGCGGTTGCAGATAGACACGTTTCAAGAGTCACGTTAATATTTCAAATGCACCGGCTTGCCTCTGGGGGTCACCCACCACGAAGGGACACCCCCGAACCAGAACCAGCACATATATATACGTACGAGCCGGATTCCACCAGTTCAGAGGCTCTTACATTTTTAAGGGGTTTTACTTCATCTATATGAATATTTTGGGGATTTTTTTTTGACTGTGATGATTCTGATATATATATTGCTGCAGTGGCAAGAACGTTTAACACACGCAGTCGGGGGGGAGATGATGCAAGACTTGCTGAGAAAAACCGTTTGCGGCTTTGCCTTATCCCCAGGGCCGGTGGAAGTACACCCAAATGCCAAATAAGATAATGCCTATAATTTTTTACACTTCTTTTAACCTTTTTTCTGCCTGAAACAGGAACTTGCTGAGAAAAGTTGTACATTGAATCTAAGGTAGTTCCCTTCCACACTCATATATATCATGGGTCAACTGAATTTTTTTAAAATTATTTAAAAAAATAAAATAGATTTTTAGGTAAACTGCCCCTTTAACTAGGTTTTAGTATCCAGAATGCTTATAGCTTCAGCTGCCATCTTTCACCTGGCTCACCTGGCTAATATATTAATTAATCTACCCAGGTAGCTTGCTGGCCCCATTATGCAGGAGAATATTGTAATGTTCTTTAGACACAAAGCGTTTTCATGCTAAATGTGAGGGGGTGAGGGGGGGGAGAGAATAGAGAGCACGGCGTAGGAAAAGTTCAAATTGACGGGGCTTCCAGCACAACATGTCAGGAGGATTGAGTTGATATTGTACTTCCTGGATTTCCCCCAATTGAATCATAAAATACTAAAATATGTTAAAAATAAATGTGGTCCCCCTGAGACAAGGAAGACTGCCAGACGATGAACTCTGTCGAATAATAACTTTAAGCCCCTTGGTTTATTGTGCCACAGGACAACTCCTGCAGATTACTCACCGTTTTCAATATTTAGAAAATTACTCTTTTCATATGATTGTACTTTTTAAAAATTATTATTTTTAAAAAAGTTTTTTCACACATTTTTTACATGTATTTGAAAATTCAGGAGTTGAAAGTGCAGGAGTTTTTTGACATTTTACTGGCGCTAAAAGAGTTAAAATATTTCACGTGCATTTTTGACCCAGGTCCGGTCAAACCTAGTACCTTAAGCCACAATCCACACCTCGCAAAGCCTTGTACCGCTTAGGAGTTTGACACGGATGGCCATGTCCCCATCGTGGACATCAGCATTTTCCTGGAGTTCCTTGGGTTGTTCTGTGGGAATAAAAAGCCTGGACAACATTCAATTTCACTAAATCCGTCACGGAGCAATTAAAGCGAGCATGGCAAAAACCAACCAGACTTATAATAAAATAAATTAGCAAATAAATTAATAAGGAAAGCAGTCAGTCCGTCTCCTCTGGGGCACCTCGTAAATGAAGCCTCCACTTTTCCTGTTTGCCACGGGCCCTTTTCACAGTCACGTGACTTATTCCCCTTCCCATTTCTTTCTTCAACGTAAATATTTTATAAAATAGAAAGAAAGAAGAAAAAAAAAGAGCCAGCACTGG
The DNA here is from genome assembly GCA_029706075.1 of Aldrovandia affinis. Classification (NCBI taxonomy): domain Eukaryota; kingdom Metazoa; phylum Chordata; class Actinopteri; order Notacanthiformes; family Halosauridae; genus Aldrovandia; species Aldrovandia affinis. Next base: position 187,702 of record JAINUG010000290.1, on the reverse strand, counting down.
CTAATAATGATCACATTTTCCGAGCAGAATTGGTGAGAATGAAAGTGCCCTTTGTTGCCTGTTTCCCGGTTTAGGCCTCTTTCGTAGGAAACTCAGGCCAGAGTCGCCTCTTTATGGCAGACCTGAAACGTGTCAGCTCGGGGAGAGAGGGAGCTGGGGGAATGGTACCCCCCCACACCCCCTCCCCAATCACTGGGCTACCTATGCCTGTTTCATAACACCACTGAAACACATTCCACCCCCTCCCTTTTGCCCTTCTAACCTGAACCTACGATGCTGTGTTATGGAAAAAACTGGCAAAGAACACCACCGGCACATTTTTTAAATATTTTTTTTTTAAAGGAGGGCACAGCCAGCGAGTGGAAAAAAGAAACGGAGGGGGAGAGAGACCTGAGAAGGCCCTCACCCTCTCCACCTCGCTCCCGGGGGGGTGCGGACACAAGTGTGGCGTGTTGTACCTGTGGATTTGCTGGAATCACTGGAGTCCACGTATTCAGGGCGACGCCGTCTCACGTTCACACCGAGCCGTTTGGCAGGCGCTCCTGTGCATAGCGTCACTCATAAAAGTGCGTGGCGGAGCAGCTCCGATACGTGCGTTAACACGTGCGCGTGCACTACAGAACGTGACGTCGATAAGAGTGTGATGGATTGTCTTGACTGGGGACTTGGGGTCTTCAGCTCGGGCAAGCTAATCGTGTCTCTTGTTGCGCTGGGATCCTCAGTTCGAAACTTGCTGCAGGCAGAACCGACTCTGTTATACGTGCACACAGAAATGATCTTATAAGATGAGCAGAAACGATTATCAGGTTATCGGTGTCACAGCCAACAGCAGGAGCCATTGCACCATTACAAGCAGTGCTTGAATTGGGCCGGAGGTCACCGGGACGCACTCCCGCCACTTAATGTCCAATGCCTGCGTTCTGTTACTTATTTATGATTAACGATACTCACTTAAATGAAGTAAATTTCCAACTTTTCTGTGACTTTTGAGAGGTGAAATAACCAGTTTTCATTGATAATTAGAATATGAAATAAGATCCAGGTCGTAAAAGACTGGTCTACACCCAATAATCATATTTCCATAAAAATTTGCTGCAAAATGCATGTCCGCGAGGTCCGCAGTGGACTACAATTCCCAGATTACAACTCACATGTGACGTAGGTAGCTAACGTATCACACGTAAGATAGTACTAGCAGTGCGTTGTCGCTAAGGGTATGGCGGGACGTTCAAAATAGTCGACATCAAATGTTTTGCATTGATAATAGCCTAATCTAAAATGTTAGCATGGCTAAATAATGCGTCAGGCAAAATAAAAATAGATGATCACGATGAATCCATGGCTGGCTAGCTCACACAAACTGTCCGGAGAACAAGAGCGTTAACAAAAGCGATGAAGTCCTGTTAGACCTGAAAAAGCGACTCCCTGCACTTATTGTAACCAAATTAAAGCAATAATCACAAATACTACGTTTCTTGTACTAAAGCCAGCTTAATGTTCTTGGTAGCACTGGAATAGGAGTCAGTAGGCTACAGTACTGAGCTGGTTAAAAACACGGACCGCGGTTCTAAAGCTCAACTGCTTTGCATCTGTATCGAGCACAGGGGTCAACTTCAGGCTGGGTCTGTATGGGCTCAAATTAATGCCAAAAGTATTTCGTCTCTGTAAAAGTATTTCGTCTCTGTAAAAACATTTTGTGCTTGCAACTATAAAAAAATGTTTTTTACAGAGACGAAATACTTTACAAGCACAAAATGTTTTTACAGAGACGAAATACTTTTACAAGCACAAAATGTTTTTTTACAAAGACGAAATACTTTTACAAGCACAAAATGTTTTATTACAGAGACGAAATATTTTTACAGACACGAAATACTTTTGGCATTAATTTGACGCTTCCTGTAAACTATCCAATCGGCATCCAGAAGAAATCAGGTTGCCATGTTTTGCAACTCTCCCCTATTGAGTCTCCAAGAAGCATCGCCAAGTTCAAGATTCATTTGAACGGCGTCCAGCACACTGCAGAAAGGGCGCAGGCTTGATGCATTGTACACCGTGGCAAATCATAATAATTCGAGGCTTTCAAACAATTTGGTAAATTATTAGTTATTGTTCATAAAAAAGTTTACTGCATTCATAGAAAAGTTTATTATTTGGGCGAGTTTTCCAATTTTATAGATTTGTAAATTGTAACCAACATACTACTCCATTACAAGCCATAGGCTAGTTGTAGCCTATCGAAATAACGTAGTGTGGAGAGACTATATCGAAATAAACGGGAGCACATTTGGATAAATGGCATTTAGCAGATGCTTTTATCCAAAGCGACTTACAGTAGTGCAGCGGTTCTCAAACTATGGGTCGCGACCCCACTTGGGGTCGCTAAAGGGTAATGGTGGGTCGCCAAAAAGTAAATGTAAAAAAAAAAAAGTAACCATAGGACACGGGTCGGCAACCTGCGGCTCTCTTTCAGCCTTATGTTGCGGCTCCGCGTGGCTTGGGAAAATAAAGAACATTTTTTTTTTTTTTGTGGCGTAGTCCCCCGTCGACAGAAAAATCCGAGGGGCGCAATAATTATTTTCGCGTTGCCCCCCCGGTCCGCGAAATAAATGAACTGGTCTCATCTTTTTCGCGTGTACCACCCCCTCCACAGAAAATGGTTTTGCATGAAATCGGTCCGTGGTTGGGCACCGTTACGTGGGACAACTTCATGCCATTGCCATTCAATTTGATGGGGTCGCGCTTTAGGTATGGGGTCGCGAATTTTCATTTATGTTTGGGGTCGCGATTTTTTCGACCCATGAAAGTACCCATGGGGTCGTGGAGTAAAAAGTTTGAGAAACCCTGCAGTAGTGAATGCATACATTTTCAGTATATGTGGTCCCAGTGGGAATTGAACTGGCTATTGACTAATTGTGTGCTAGCATTTTTACTAGATACATGTCCTTGTTTGAGGTGGGTTACTTATTAATTTAAGAATAAACACATTTGTAGCTCATGGAAATGTGCTCCCGTTTATTTCGATATAGTCTCTCCACACTACGTTATTTCGATAGGCTACAACTAGCCTATGGCTTGTAATGGAGTAGGCCTATGTTGGTTACAATTTACAAATCTATAAAATTGGAAAACTCGCCCAAATAATAAACTTTTCTATGAATGCAGTAAACTTTTCTATGAACAATAACTAATAATTTACCAAATTGTTTGAAAGCCTTGAATTATTATGATTTGCCACGGTGTACAATGCATCAAGCCTGCGCCCTTTCTGCAGTGTGCTGGACGCCGTTCAAATGAATCTTGAACTTGCGATGCTTCTTGGAGACTCAATAGGGAGAGTTGCAAAACATGGCAACCTGATTTCTTCTGGATGCCGATTGGATAGTTTACCGGAAGCGTCAAATTAATGCCAAAAGTATTTCGTGTCTGTAAAAATATTTCATCTCTGTAATAAAACATTTTGTGCTTGTAAAAGTATTTCGTCTTTGTAAAAACATTTTGTGCTTGTAAAAGTATTTCGTCTCTGTAAAAACATTTTGTGCTTGTAAAAGTATTTCGTCTCTGTAAAAAAACATTTTGTGCTTGTAAAAGTATTTCGTCTCTGTAAAAACATTTTTTTATAGTTGCAAGCACAAAATGTTTTTTTACAGAGACGAAATACTTTTACAGAGACGAAATACTTTTGGCATTAATTTGAGCCCATAGGGTCTGATTCTGTTAACTGAGGCCAGGTCCACACTAATGCCGATACCGTTAAAATACGCCGTTTTCGTGTCGAAATGTTTTCCGTCCACACTAGCGTTTTCACAACGTTTTCGAAAAGTTGACCGTCCCACCCTGAAACAACAAACACATTTGACACTTCTTTAAATGGGCATGCGCACGGAAAACTGAGGCAGCAACGGAGCATGCTAAAATGTTTTGGCTACAACCTGGATCACACGACAATCATATACTAAGTCAACGTTTACGAAACCATCCGTAACGCGAGACTGTCGTTTTCAAACGTCTCCACTTGGGAGAGCGTCTGCGGAAAGGTCCGTTTTTCCGAAAACGCCGTTTATGTGTGGGCAGAAGGCCAAAGCGGAGGAAAAAAGATGCGTTTTCAAATGTATCCGCGTTAGTGTGGACGGTGGCCTGAGTGATGAATGGGTTTATGCGGCCTTGCGGCTTGACTAGCGCCTGACCGAGTCCCTCGGCAGCAGACGCCTGAAGGAGATGGGAGCTCTCAAAGCCGTCTCGGTTTAGCGACCGTTTGTGGCAGGTATTTATTCCTGGTCTCTCTTGTCGAACAGCAGAGTGTGCAGTCACATCCAGTGATGAGCACGCCGTCACGCACTGCCACGTAGCCCCAAACCTGACGGTATCGGGAGACACAGGTTTCATTATTACATTACATTATAGGCATTTAGCAGACGCTCTTATCCAGAGCGACTTACAGTTTACATTTCAGTTTCACATGAGTCGTTTGAGGATTCCCCAAATTCCCCAAAATATTTTTTGAACTGTCCCAGAGAAACATATTAAACTTCAGTTACATTGTATTGCATTAATAGAAAAAATTCACCTATATAAGAATTTGGAATTTGTGTGCTTTAAATTGGACCTATCTGTTATTTTGACATAAGAACATAAGAATACATAATGACGAGAACGGGCCCTTCGGTCCATCTAGGCTCGTCATGTCCCAATATAAAGAGTATCTAGTATTGCATCTAGCCTGGACTTGAATAGCCCAAGTGTTTCTGCCTCTACTACCTGACCTGGCAAGCTGTGCAAAGAAAAATGTCCTAATATCTGTGCGGAATTTGCCTTTAACTAATTTCCACCTGTGGCCTCTTGTTCTGCTGACCCCACTTATCTTAAAAACTAGTTACTTAGGTGTTTGTAACTCATGGTCTGTCACTGTCAACGCATGCAAGCAGAAGACTTAATAACTGTGTCATGGAAAACATACATTGTCACTGTTCATTCTTCACCACAGTTTTATGGGTAATCTATCATCTCTGTATCCATTGTTGTCTCCTTGGCTGCCACTTAACAATAACCATAATAGCCCTGGGCAATTCAACTCCAGGCCTCCAGGGCGGCAGTGTCTGCAGGTATTTGCTCCAAAACACACTACCCCACCTGATTACACTTAATAGTTTATGTCCTTGGTCCAGGAGGTGAGCTAGTTAGCTAAATCAGGTGGTGCAGTGTGTGGTTTGAGGAAGTACCTGCAGACACTGCCGCCCTGGAGGCCTAGAGTTGAATTGCCCTGCACTTCACAACCATGCGAATGTACTTGCCACAGGGAATTACGCTTTTTACATTTTACATTTTAGGCATTTAGCAGATGCTTTTATCCAGAGCGACTTACAGTTTACATTTCTTTACATACAATCCAATTTATGCAGCTGGATATTTTTTTACTGAAGCAATTCAGGTTAAGTACCTTGCTCAAGGGTACAACAGCAGTGCCTGGGAATTGAACCTGCAACCTCTGAGTCACAAGCCCAGCTCCCTAACCATTACACCACACTGCCAGCCTGCTGCTGTTGCCTTAATGCAAGTCCACCATGCCTACCTCCCCCTGCATTCTAACTGCCCGCATCCTGGGCATCTGTGTGAGGCCAGTGGCGAACATGCACATCCTCCCTATTTACTACATTATTTCAATGATCAATTGCAAATATGGCCTGCATGTAACCAGTGTTCGCTGGGAGGAAACATTCCACATGTTTTCAACCCTTTAGATCATCAACGACTCTTGCCTTTCTGCAAATTTGTTCCAACCTGTGTTGGGGAGGTAATTGGCCCTTAATGATGTCGTGTGTTTTATTTGTTTGGATATATTCCACCTGGATAGCAATCGTGAGCCGTAGAAACGCGTAACGGACTCCTAGGTCCCTTAAAAATGGTGCTTATTTTTATATCTTTTTAAGTGTTGTGTCAGCAATTATGTGGAAGCTGACACTTAGCTAAACAGAGGGCAAGAACAGCCCATGCTTGGTGGGGAAGTTTGAAGCTCTACTATCGAATTTGAACTGGTGCCATGCCTGCTAATTAATCAACACTCGGACAGAAAGTGAAATGCCGTCGTCCAATGAGCAGCTGTGTTTACAGAGCCCGAGTGTATCGTTGCACTTTTTTAGGGCCCTGGTCATTAGTCCCTGCATGAACTTGTGCTTCAACATCAGTAGTACTGGGAGAAGGTGAGGAATAATTTATTGAGAACAGCCGTGAGGGAAAATCAAGGCGGTAAGACAGTTTTCCCAGGCTCCCCTCCGTCTTCGCCCATTGGACCAGCTTTGCGCCATGAAACGGTCTCTCGGAACATAAACAGAACGCATTCCACCCTCAAAGTCGTACACATTCAACGTTCCATTCTGCATTTTATCTCTTTGCACTTGCCAGACTGCACGGACAGCACACGCTTCTCAGCTTCAGCTTCCAACTGCAGTCCAGAGCTGAGACACATTCATGGTGTATTTCAGTATTCGAGTCAATACCATTTTGAGCCTTGTGAGCCTTGCCCATGGTTGTCAAGGCTGCCAGCCCCCTCTCTTGTTCTGCAGCTGAAAAGAAAGCAGGGGAGATGAGGTTTCTGCGTGGGTGTGGGAATGGGTGCATTTGCGAGGGCCTGCATTTTTTAATTCCTCTGTGTGGGGGCGTACGTGTGTGAGTGTGTGCGCCTCTGTGTGCTTAGCACTTTTGAGTGCGTGTAGGCATATGAGAGGGTGTCTTTTGAGCACCGGTGTGTTTGCAGACCAAGTGTGTGTGGGCAGGCAGAATCAAGACTAAATCCATGGGCTTATGCCCACAACTATACATGTCTGTATTTCAGTGTGAGAAGTGTGTGCATGTGTGTGTGTGTTTCCATGTTTGCTTTGCACGTGTTTGAGATACAGAGTGCTCAATCTTGATAAATATGCTTTTAAGGTTTCTGATGAATGTACGTGTATAGATGTGTATCTATGAGCAAGCACATGTACAGTATGTGTGTGTGTGCGCGTGTGTGTGTGTGTCCATGTGCGTTTGTGTGTGTGTGTTTGTGTGCACGTGTGTCTGCATGTTTGTGTGTGAGTGTGCATAAGGGCGCGTGTGTGTTACGTTCTGAGTGTCTGTTCGGTTTGTTTTTGTACTTTGTTTATTTATCTTTCTTCGAGTCATGTTTCATTCACGTTCTGTTCCCGTCTGTTATTGTTCCTGTTCCAGATCCACTCCTTGTCTTTGTCTTTTGCACTTGGGAAAATGTTTGGTTTTCCGTCTTCGTTTCTAATCTCGTTTTCTTCCTTCTTCTACTTTCTAAATTACACTTTGTATATATTAGTTAGATGTATATAGTACTAACCAACTAATCTACTAACATTAGGGATTTAGATTAAGTTACTAACACTACTAATCACTAATTATCTCACGCTTCTGACTATCGCTGTCTTTCTCGCTATTATCGTATCCCTGATTAGCTTTTCACTTTCCCTTTCATTTGCACGCAGCTTCTCTCTTTCGTTCCTCCTTTTACTATGCACGTGTCTGCCTGATCTCCCAGGTCGTTTTTTTTTCTATGTTTGTATGTTTCCCAGTCCGTGTCTTGCGTTTCCCTCGTTATTCTATTAGCGAATCCCCTCGTTATTAGGTTAACGATTCCCATTGTTTACACCTGTGTTCCTCCCTCTCTCCTCCCAGTCACACCTGAGTCCTATTGTGTTCCTTCCCT
>JAINUG010000290.1:170000-177500 GCA_029706075.1 Aldrovandia affinis | reverse complement strand
GACCAACAGCATATTAGAAGTAGCACTCAGAGGCATGCCACGCTCTTAACAGAAATGATACTAATTATACATAAGGAATTAAAATGAGAGTAAAACGGCTGGGGGGATGTACCTCTTTACATGCTTCACAGCCAATTTGCTCCAGTCAGAATTGCAGACATTTTCTCCTTTTTGTTATTCTTCTTCCCTTCCTTTCTTTTTCTTTTTTTGTGTGTGGAATAGCTACATCTTGTAACCAGTGGGTATAATCACTAATAACGTTTAATTGGCCTCGTTAGGGAACAAGTTTCTCTGAAAACAGGAAGGGAGGGGGGAAGGGGGGGTCCACATGGTGAAACAAAAGACCCACTATGGCCGAGGACTCTCTTCTGTTGCCTGGGCTGTCGCACAGAACCCCCCACCCCCCACCCACTTCTGTGGCTCTTTGTATCCTGACGATGTTTATATTTTTCCTGTGATTATCTGTGTGTTTCCATTAAAACACCTCTGGCCGGCCGGGCTGTTGGCTTGATGTTGAACGGTGTGGTTTTCTACGTCTCTGGTCTATCGTAGGAGAAGGAGACAAAGAAAGACAAGCCGGGGCAGACACTGGGGAAAGCTGTGTGAATGAAGGATTGTGGCCACAGTGTTTTAATTATTTTCTTTCTCATTTTTTATCATCACGGTAATCTTGTGTGTGTGTGCATGGCGTGCAATCAAGAAAGGATAGTGGCTCTGTCTCTCTATCTACCTATTTGTCCCAGTTATTTCTATTGTCAACACATTTGAATTTGTTCTGCAGGACAATGATATAAATATAAGGAATACGTAATCAAAGGTCTATGCAGAATGCACATTAAAATATTTTTAGCATTTTAACATAAGGAAAATCCATAAATCCTATGTTCAAATGTAACTACCACATTGCCTTATTCCAAGTCACCAAATTCCTCCAAATTTCTGTTAAAGTAACCGAGAGAGTCCACTCTAGAGCAACTGGGAAATGATCCTGGTGACAGCTGATGGGCGTGAGCGCGTGGTGTAGGAGCAAAGTTGTCTCAACATGTTTGAAAAATATAAATATCTCTGCCTGTGTTGGTGCATTGGAGACCGAAGTGAATTTAGGTATTTCCTTGATGAGATTTTTTTAAATGAAGCAAATTAAATTATGAAATTAGAAAAATGTAGAAAAAAAGGTTTTTCGCAAGTAAATCTAATTTTGTTTAGGTCCTTATTTACAATCCAAAAAATGGATTCCCATCAACGATAGATAGATACGATTATTTATCATATCTATTTTTCTTTCACGATGCTAGATAACAAAAAAATCTAAATTCATCCTAGGTAAGATATTTATGCAAAAATAATATTCTACTCGTGGGACAAGAACTCCTTTCGAGATTTTGCCAAAGGAAGAAAAAAGAAAGCCAGGGTTGTACGTGTTAGCAATTTAAAAACAGAGATTTGGAGGCAGGGGAGTTTGCCTCCCCACAATGCAATGCAGAATTCCTTTAACATATGGTGCTTCAGGAAAGGGCTGGTTGACCTTTGGTTTCCCATGAGCCTCCAGGGATAGCCGCGCGCGGCCGTTAGCGGGGGTCTGGGTTCAGTGCACGCCGCCTCACTATTTGTGACTGGAATTGCAATTACTCTCAGGCCTCCCTTCCTGCCTCCATTTTGCTCCAGTTCTGTTTCCAATTGCCTCCTGCTCTCTAACCTGCCGTTCCTACAGCTCCAGTGATCTTCCATTTCGTCTTCTTCTTCGCTGTGTTCTCGCGTGCCTCTGTTCTGGTTGTGTCGTGTGTGTGTGTGTGCATGTGTGTGTGTGTGTGAGTGTGTGTGTGAGTGTGAGTGTGTCTGTGTGTGTGTGTGTGTGTGTGTGTGTGTAGTGTGTGTGTGTGTGTGTCTGTCTGTCTGTCTGTCTGCGTGTGTGTGTGTGTTATTTTTAGTGTTGGTGAGGTGCTGCTCAATCATCTCCACACGTGTGATCCATTAGGCCAGGTAAGAGCAGCGGAGAGAGAGAGAGAGAGAGAGAGAGCGCAGGAAGCTCCGCGCACGCCGCTGCTCCGCTTACCGCTGCTTCCTGTTTCCGGAGGCCTCGCCTTCGGTGCCCTCCCGGTTCCTGGGGCCAGGTATGAGCAGGGCTGCTCGCAAACGGGCCGGACAGAGATGTCAGAGGGTAGCTCAGGGCCCTGCGGAGGCTCGGGAACGAGAGCACATGCATGGGGAGCAGCGTATGGGGAGCGGCGCATGGGGAGCGGCGCATGGGGAGCGGGCGCATTGGGAGCAGCGCATGGGGAGCTGCGCATTGGGAGCGGCGCATTGGGAGCGGCGCATGGCTCCGCTTTATTACATCGTCTTTACCGGTCGTATCACGTTACGCAAGATAAACGAAACGAGCTGAAACACCTTGAGCACCTTTGTGTCACACCGACGCTCAACAGAGAGTCTTACACAGGAACAGCTCCATGCCTTCGCAGTCAGAATACAGGTAGGGGCCCTCCCCCTCCCGGGTGGTCTAGCGCTTACAGCGTTCGACGCTGGCCACTGCGACCGGGGTTCGACTGTTTGACAGGAGTTCCTGTGAGGGCGCTGACAGCTGAAAGACGACGCGGGATCTCTCAGCCACGGTCTCTCACCCCGTCTCTTTTGTTCCTCACGCGACTGTTTGGTCGAGGCCTTTCCTCACCTGGGCCCGAAACGCTTACAGAAATCGCCCCGCAGATCAGGGCAAGGCACGACACTGCCGGGAGTGCCATGAGGCGGGGAAATTGGCTGTCCGCCCCAAGGAGGAGGGGGGGAGGGAAGCCGACATGAGTTCGCTGTGTATAGGAGTGGCTCTGTAGTACCGGAGTTACGGTCGACAGGCTTAGCGAGTGCCGTCTCGGAGGAGACGATACTTCGCCTTTGTCACTGCCGGTCACAGAGCTGCGGCAGCAAACTCACAATACGAGGGGGGGATTGACATGAAAAAGAGAGGGTGTAATTGGTTACTAGATTTTGAGAAAAATTTGATAAAATCAGAAACAAATTCTTTAAAAAAAATAACTACAGGTAGTGATCAAAAAGAGGAATCCACCTTGGTAAACGAGGTGTATGAAGTATATAGATACAGTATATATTAAATATATATATATATATACAGCACAGATATGGTGAATTCTTATGAAGGAAGTGAGCTGTTTCTTCAGCTATAGCTCGTGGAGTTTGTCAGTTAATTATTTTACCTTATTATTCCCTGGCCATACATAATTAATTTGTGAATAGTTAGCAAGCTGGCTATCAAATCCGTTGACTACTATTTTTGATCAGCAATGTTAGCAATTCTTTCAGTTATCTTTCATTACATTTCATTCATTACATAAACAGTTTTCAACAGGATGAAAACTTCAATAATATTTTAAAGAATTCACACCTGCATAGCCATGGGGTGTGTGTCCCTCACCTGTTCCACATTCCATGTCAGATGGGAAGAAGGCCGTGGCAGTGAAAACATCTTATTTTTAAAATTAAAATCTAATCCTATATTCTATACACTTTAGTCCTTATTCACTTCAATATTTTATCTGTAGGCTTTTGGATTAGCTGTTAACTGCACCTTAACTGGACGTGTAAATATGGGATCATTTTGAAGTTGAAAGTAAGAGTAAAGGGAAATGTAAGGGTTGCAAGAGTGGTGTCCCCCCCTCTCTCTCTATCTCTCCCTCTTTCTCTCTCTCTCTCTCTCTCTCCCTTTCTCTTTCTTTCTCTTTCTCCCTTTCTATCTCTCCCTCTTTCTCTCTCTCTCTTTATCTCTCCCTTTGTCTTTCTTTCTCTTTCTTCCTCTATCTCTCCCTCTTTCTTTCTCTCTCCCTCTCTCTCTCTCTCTCTCCCTTTCTCTCTTTCTCTCTCTCCCTTTCTCTCTCTCTCTCTCTTTCTCTCTCTCCCTCTCTCTCTCTCTCTCCCGCTCCCTCTCTCCCTCTCTCCCTCTCCCTCCCTCCCTCCCCCCCCTCTCTCTCTCTCTTATCGTTAACTAACTGCTGCTTCCTCTTGTTACCTGCATGATGAAGATAAGACCGTGACAGTGCTGATTCTGTAACGGCCCCATGACCGCCGATGGGCAGTGACAGAGAGGGGGCGGCGGTGCGGCGAGTTCCTGCGCATCCTTACAGGTGTATGGCTCGGAGGTAAATGGACCCCTAATTGGCAACGCTGCAGATATCAAAGGGGACTAATAGTGCCTTGAAGTCGTCCTCTTGAAGTGAATAGACCCTCAGGGGGCAGCGCAAGGCTGGGGGTCAGGGTCAGGGGAGGGATGGGTCCTGACGGCTCTATTGTGGCCGTGAAAAGGTCCGTGTTTTGGGGAAAGGGCAGGTCGTCCCAGATCCTGCGGGGGGACCGATGGTGGGACTCGGGGGAGGGGGTGAGGGGTGCGGTGATTCGGGGGATGTGAATGGGACAGCTGCACACGGGTGAATAGGGGGTCCCTTTGTGTCCTGCCAACAAAAAATCTGTGACCAATTATTTGTGCCTGTCTGTCAAGGGGGATTCTTGAGCACTCAGGGGAGTGGGGGCGGGGGGGAGGAGTGGGGGCGGTGGGAGATGACCCGCGTCTCTCTCTCTCTCTTCCTCTCTCTCTCTCTCTCTCTCTCTCTCTCTACCTCACATACTCAAGTGAAGAAGGCCGTGTTGCAGGAACCTTTGGAGCACAGACCCGTTCACTGCTATGCCATCCGCCATTCAGTGCAGGGTCACTGTTCGCAAACTCCAGAAAGGAGGCATGGATGGGCATAATGTCGCCCTCGTAGAGCGAGGAACAGCCTGGACAGCTTCAGTGCCCTCAGTCTCAACTCATAATGAAGTCACATCAGAGGCAACCTCAGAACCTCAGCAACCTCAGAGCCAGCCAATGGACTCTGCCCGCTTCCGATGTCCAAAGAGTCTTCACATGCAGTGTGCTTAATGCTTAGCTTTGTCAGGGCCTAATCTGGAAATAATCTGGAGGCTCAAGACTATTTCACATGCAGACCACCGTTGGAATCCTCTCTCTCTCTCTCTCTCTCTCTCTCTCTCTCTCTCTCTCACACACACAATTATCAGATTACCGATTCACATCATACAGTATGTCAGAAGCAACTTCATATCAAATATATCTTGCAACAACAATTTATTTATGAAAAACAAGCGTCTTTTCAAACACAGATGTCACACTGACAGATCACAGGCATACACATTCAGTTCAATATTTATCTTGGTATTCATTCAACGTTTTTGTGCGGGTTTTTTTGCTGAAAACTGTTGACCATATTTAAATAAAGGTTTGCCAAAATATATATTCCAAACCGCACCATTTTTTTTTTGGTGACATCAGCGAAGAGGTAAAGTCCGCAATAAATATTATTGTATAATATTTAACATTTATCTAATCATATTCACAGGGGGGAAAAAAGGACAAATATAAATGTATTCTCCACAAAGACAAACGTGTTTCCTCACAGAAGAGGAAGCTGTGGAGATGCATTGTAAGCCATGTGTTAGGCATTAGGGGCTAATTAGAGTTAAAAAGCCTTGTATTTACCGCTGAATACGGCCTTGTTAGGTATACTTTACTGTCTCCACTGAAATTATTCATCCTTGACAAGCAGAATTGGCATTATTATATGTATGAATGTAATTGGCCAACAGCTCACATTATTTCCCCCTTTGAAGTCCCTGGGACACTAAATAGGGATTAAAGAAGTGACAGCTGTCAAACTCTGCTTGCCTTTTTGGATGAAAAGCTTATTTCAGCTTATTTCGAGAGGAGAAATTGAGTAATACCTCCACATTGAGACAAAACTTCTCTTTAAGTTTTATTTAAAAGTCAATGGTACATTTGCAGCGTATCTTACGAGTTTGCCTCAACGTTATTTTCCTCTCTGCGGACATAGGGCATGAAATGAAGGCTGTGAAGAACTTCAATTCACAATTGTAATACGAGTGGATTTGGTTAGATTTGGCTCTGATACTAGTGCGCTGTTTGTAGAAATTCGGTAAAGGTATGCTGTATCTGACCTCTGACCCTGGGGGGGTCGGGCGTGTTATTGCATGGGTATTGGGTAACTGAGCTGCCGGTGACCCTGGCGTGACCTTTCCCTCCGGTCCCACACGGTTGCCAATGGCGATGACTTCAGTTGATCTTCACCTGTCAAGGCAAAGGCTCTGACTAAAGACCTGCAGCTTGAGGAGAGGAAAGAAAAACAGGGGAAAAAAAGAGGAAAAGAACAAACAAAGAGCTTACAAACCAGCCTTTCAGCAGCGTGAGGGAATAAAGGCCTTTCAAAATAGAAATGCGTGAAACTGGCCAATTTTGTTTTTTTTTTAAGAAGAAGGGTGGGGGAGAAAATTGACCATCAATCAAAATGCTATTTAAAAAAAAATTTCTTGAGGGGATCCTGGCGTTTTAAAATGCTTCTGAAAAATATTTGCGTTTGATAGGAAATCTAAAACAAAAAGCAGTTTAGGAAAGCTGGGGCCCATGCAGCGGAATATGAGACTGGACTGAATCCAAGAGTACTCCTATCCAAGCCATGATGTCATTTTATTAGACATAAATATTTATTGCCACATAAATATTGCCTTTTGCCTGTAAAGACCTGCGAATGGATCAGTGCGTCGTCCCCCCAGATTGTGTGCGTAGAACATTTTATAAACTCCTCACAATCGTTTCATTGTGATCCACAATTGCAGCTTTTATTTTGCGTGTTACTGACCAAAATTCCCAGTTTGAAAATGCCCATTAAATGTCGCTCAGGGGAAAGATCAACACCTAATCGTCTCCTTCGCCTCGTCTCTGTCTCCTCGGGCCCAAACGGAGAGGTATGTGAGCGCCCGTCTTGTGTTTCTGCCCCGGTGTCTTTTCTTCCTGGCTTTGTTTGACAGGAGTTCCTGTGAGGGCGCTGACAGCTGAAAGACGAAGCAGGATCTCTCAGCCACGGTCTCTCACCCCGTCTCTTTTGTTCCTCACGCGACTGTTTGGTCGGGGCCTTTCCTCACCTGGGCCCGAACCGCTTACGGAAATCGCCCGCAGATCAGGGCACGACACACTGTCTCTCTCTCTCTCTCTCTCTCTCTAACCGCAGATGAAAGGATGTTTTCGCCTGAAGAGCTTGTCTTAGGTTAAGCTTAGGTTTTGATGAGAGCTCTACACACCAGACCTGAAGGCCGTAGGCTCCGTTCCCCATTGGCTGCGCTCCTGCTGTTGAAAACTGCACACGCTCTGTACAGCGCGTAAGTTGTTAGCATTGTAAGTCAGCCAGGGTATCCATAACCGTAGATGTTATTGTTGTTGTTCTTGTTGTTGCAGCTGTGGACTGCATTAAGGCCTGTTCACCTACAGCTCTAGGCCTTGGTGCAGTGGAGCCCCCTATGGTCCGTGATTGAACCCTGTCTGGCCCTGGGCGTTGCCATAGCGTCTGCAATCTGCTTGCGCCAGCTGCATAACAAATACAGTGTACAGTGGAAATATCAGCCTGCAGAGTGAAAAAAATACTAGACATGTGT
>JAINUG010000290.1:152500-165000 GCA_029706075.1 Aldrovandia affinis | reverse complement strand
CTGTCTCAGTCACCAGATCTCAACCCAATTGAAGAGTGTTTTTCCATAACTCACTCAAGTCCCTTAACCAAAAGTGGACTGAGTGATTTTGGGAAAAACTATTTGAGAAGATTCTTATCTCAGATTCTGGAGCAACGCCTGAGTCTGCGTTTTCCACCACCATCAACAAAACTGCAAAATGGTGGAATTTCTTGTGGAAGAATTCCTGGAATAGAGTTCCAAACTCTTGTAGAATCTATATCAAGGTGTACTGAAGCTGTTCTGGTGGCTCGTGGTGGCCCAAAGCCCTATTAAGACACTTTATGTTGGTGTTTCCTTTATTTTGGTAGTTACCTGTAGAATACAGTGGTGAGGCAATCTTGAGGAAAAAACCAACCTGTGTTTTAAGGGTTGTTTTTGTAAATGTGTTTATTTTTGGATGGTTTCTTTTTCAAATGATGCGGTTTGACTTGCATACCAGGATCTGATGGAGTAATAACAACGATAAGCTCCTGGAATTCTGCGTGTTTTCTCCCACAGCACCTGACGGGATTAGGCTGGGAGCGAGGTGAAGGCTGGCCAAGGCTAGAGACGGGGTCAGCGTCCGAAAGGACAAAGCAATCCTCTCTCGTCACCCCCGCCGAAATCAAGCCGTCTAGAGTTCTCACCTCTCGACCCCTTCCAACACTATCGCCAGTAGACCTCCACTTAAAGAAAACTGATTTTATCCGTCGCCCAGCCTCTGGTCATTTGTTCACTGTGTCAGGGTGAATCTTGTTTTTCCTGCAGTCGTTTAACCTTCTTCACCCTGTGGAAAAATGTTATCGTTTTTTTTTTTTTTTTTGTCAGCTTTTCCCCCAATGTAGTCAACTTCATTTCAGTTTAAAATGGGTCCATCTTCCACTTTTGGGGGCACCTTGCTGGGTTTTTGGTAGCTAGGTTTAATTTAAATTTTCCCTGTTTTTCTCCCAATTTGGTGGCCAATTATACCCTCCTTTTCTTTCGATGATTCACCCTCCCCCACGAGCCCGCCGCCCACCTCCACGGGACAAGCCACTTCCCCCCGAGGCCGGCAATGAACCGCTTCCTCCGAGACGGAACTCGTCAATTTACTTTGTGCACAGGGAAGTCCTCCGTGCTCCTCGGTGAGCTTGTGCCGGCCCACAGTCCCCCCCCCCCCCCTGGGGCGGACAGCCAATCGCCACCAGCGGTCGGGGCTCCTGGTCAGGGCCGGACTGGGGCAACCTGCATTCAATTGTAAAGTGCTTTGAGTTCCTTAGACAAAAAGCGCCATGTAAATCCAATGTTCATTCATTCATTCATTCGGAGCAAATGCTTTGACCCTTATACCACCCGAGGCCCCAACCCTGGTAGCTAGTTTTAATACTACCTCTAAGGTGGTCGTTGCACGGTAGCAAAAAAGGCTCGCGTTAGCATAGCAATCTAGCTAGCGAGCTGACAGAAATACTTTGAACAAAATATGCCATCAGATATGTGCACAGGGGTCTCAAGAAAGCAATGATGGGGAAATATTTTGAAAACATTACTTTACAGAAATATGTACTGGCTAACAGTGACCAGAGGGTAATGTTATTCATGTGTTTTTAATACTGGAAAGGTAGAGGGTGCTTTTTTAGTCATAGTCCTCTGTCTTGACCTGAAAGAGGAATTCTATTTGGTCTGACTGGTTTATGAATGACTCATTTTCCCCAATGAGTCTTCTAGATACCTTTATTTTGAGTCAGTAGTTCAAAAATTAAACAAACAACTTTTATCATTAAAAAATGAGGAATGGAGACGGCGTGTAGTAGTGTAGTGTAGCGGTCTAACCGTATTTTGGCTGGTCCAATATGGTGTGTGCTGCCTGTCAGGGACGCGGTTCAAAACCTGTCTCTACCAGACTGGCCCTGGTCATCAGCCCTGATCGGGGTTTGGCATTTGGCTGTCCGCCCCAGGGGAAGGGGGGAGGGTGAGCCGGCTCAGGTCCACTGTGACGCACGTAAGGGAGTCTCCAGAACGTGGGTGGGGCGAATTCTGTCTCGAAAGAAGCGGAGTTCGCCACCCTCTGAGAATTAGCTTGCTTCGTACAGACGAGCGGCAGACCTGTGTGGGGAGGGTAAATCAAAAAGAGGGTGTAATTGGCTACTAAATTGGGAGAAAAAAAATGGAAAAAAATAGTAACTTATTTCAAAAAACAAAAAATGAGGAATGGAATAAAATTTTTATTTTTTGTATGTATCAAAGCGTAACATGTACTTCATTAAAATCCCATATTTAAATTAGCAGAAGAACATGAGTAAACCTAACTCTGATTTCAGTATACCTGATTTTCACACTTCAGCAACTGGGGTAGCACAACAGTCAGAACAGAGTTCAGGCCTTCCAAAAAGAATAAGCACTCGCATGATAGTCAAAAATACAGAGCACAAAGGGAACTGCAATATTTATTCTACTGCAAGACGAAACAGACACCCAAAACCACAGAGCATCATGGGTAACAGCTGCCCTGTCAAATTACACTCTTCACAAACAAAAATTAATGAGACCATAATGCTAATTCCCTGCAGATGATAAACTGTTTATTAATATTGGGTTATTAAATACAACAATGATATTTTTCATATATTGCATGTTAGGCACACCGATCGTTGCTATTTGAAAGGCATTACGTTCTGGCCTGTCTGGTTTTCCAAAACTAAAATAATCAGGGATTTCGCCACGGTTGGTTGCCAGGCAACGCTTGAAATCTCAAAGACATGTGATCGGCACTAGTTAGATTACCGTTCGCCACCGATGGAGAGAGAGAGAGAGAGAGAGAGAGAGAGAGGTTAAACGCGCAGACTGCCTGACTGATTAAGATGCTGTTTTTATATCCCTCCCCCGGGGGAGCCGAAGACGGGGGGCCCAGCGTCCCACTGGGTTGCCCGGGCTTATGGACCTTCCTGGGACGAAACCTGCTTGCCATCTGCAGCCTGCCATCGGAACTGTCTGAACACCTGTCAAAGACGCGACGTGCAATCTTCTTTTTTTTTCTTTCTTTTTCTGATGGCTCTTGGAAATTGGCAACCTTCATCCGTCTTCATACAGAAAGGAAGCGCGTGTTGAATATTCGAAGCAGCTGTTCATATCAAATGTAGATTGCTTGGGGAGGCTCAGGGAGGGACTAGCTAAAGCACAGAGCTAACTCTTCATCCCCACCCCCCCCCACTAACAAGTCAGAAATGAGGAGAGTGGAAGTTTGTAAGTGTTGAATGTTGTGTTTTTCCCCCCAGTAACTGAAGACCAATAAGAGAGCTCCTATAACTGTCTAGAGAGAGAGAGAGAGAGAGAGAGAGAGAGAGAGAGGGAGAGAGAGAGGAGAGAGGGAGGGAGAGAGAGGGAGAGGAGAGAGAGAGAGAGAGAGAGAGAGAGAGAGAGCATTTACACTGTGTGCCACTTTCACTGGTACAATGCAGTCTTATGCGCAACAGTTAGCTTATTATGCGCTCCAGGATAAAGGCATGACCAGTGCCAGTAAGGACTCCCACCCTTCCTGCGCCCACGTTTTCCTTCTCCCTCTCTCTCTCTCTCTCTCTCCTCCTTCTCTCTCTTACTCTCTCTCTCTCTGTCTCTCCCTTCTCTCTGTCTCTCTCTCTCTCTGTCTCTACCCCTCTCTCTCCCCCTCTCTCTCTCCCTCTCTCTCCATCCCTCTCTCTCTCTCTCTCTCTCTCTCTCTCTCTGTCTCTCTCTCTCTCTCTCTCTCCATCCCTCTCTCTCTCTCTCTCTCCCCTCACTCTCCCTCTCTCTCTCTCTCTCTCTCTCTCTCTCTCTCTGTCCCTGGTCTCAATGCTGTTGAGGCACTGGGGTTGCTGAATAATGGGGCCCATTCTGGCCGGACTCCAGGTCCCACATCTGGCCGGCTGCTGTTACTCCCTTCCCAGAATGCCCTCTGTTCTTTGTCGTCCCCCGACCCCCACCCCAGCCCACCCCACCCCCCCCCCCCGGCTCTGAGATCTGTTGACGTGGTCCTCCGGGCAGGGCTCGGCTCCATCAGAGGGTTTCCTGTATCGGTGAGCGAGACACTCTGGCCCGCGACGCTGGGGCTGTGACTCAGCTGGAGGTAGAGGGCCCTCAGGGCCTGCGTGATAGGTCAGCGGCTCTTCTGCAGGTAGAGCACCCTCAGGGCCTGCGCGATAGGCCAGCGGCTCTTCATCAGGCCTTTTTGCCCAATCACAGTGGTGCAGTCCCCTTACTCAGTGTTAAATGCCCATTCTGCCACCCCCGCTTCAGTTGGGGGCAGGGAGGTGTGTGGACTGGGTCCAATCAACAGTCATCCATAACTTTGACTCAAATTCAAGTTTTGGTAGAAGGAGAAAAACCCCATTGCATTTAATTCTCAGTCAAAGTCGACAAAAAAGTTGATTGAAGCCAGATCTGTGAGTATGTGTGTGTGCATGTGTGTGTGTGTGTGTGTGTGTGTGTGTGTGTGTATGTGTATGTCTGTTGTCTGTGTGTCTATACATGTGTATGCATGTGGAGTGTCCACAAGTGTAATGTGTGTGTGCGTGTGTGTGTGTGTGTGTGTTGGATGGGTGTGTGCATATGTGTGTGTAGGTGTCTGTCTGTGTGTGTGTGTGTGTGTACGTGTATGTCTGTTGTCTGTGTGCGTATACATGTGTATCCATGTGTGAGTGTGCACAAGTGTAATGTGTGTGTGCGTGCGTGTCTGTTGGAATAGGGGGGAGGAGGGGGAGAGAGTGTGTGGGTGAGGGGGCGGGAGGAAACAGTTAACCGGCATCTAACATAATGAAGCGAAAAAGCAGGCCAGGAAACATCGCTAGACAATACAGCAAGCACCGAGGTTTGTGTGAATATTCGAACATCGAGGGGGGAGGGAGGGGAGGGGGGGGGGGTTAGGAATAAAAAGATGAAAACTGGGAGCTGACAATTAGGGACACTTCATCAGTGAGTGTTTGGCCAAGCGCATCGCCCCCCTCGCCAGGGCCATCGCTGCACTGAGCTTGAACCTGCAGCGTACGCCAACAAACCTACGTGCCCCTCCAGGGGGGCAAAGCTGAACTCCTGACCCTCTTCACACACCGAGCGTCGGCTGTGGGCTCGGGGAGGTGCGAGATGGGTCAAAACCAGCAGCGGGGAGTGGGGGGAGAGGGGCAGGGGGAGAGGGTGAGGGGGGGGGGGGCCGCGAGGAGTCACTGCTGCCCACGGGACCGGCTTGTCTCCAATCAGCGCACAGCGCAAACCGTCACACGGGGGAAGTCTCGAATCAGCGCACAGCGCAAACCGTAGCTGGGTTTGGAACAGAGCAATCAGATTAAGCTGGCACTAGCTACGTTTCTTTATTATTAATAACAGTTAAAAGTGGGGGGTTTTAACATGCGCCCTCTTTGTCGAGTTCCGTAGGCTACACTGCATTTTTAAAAGCTCTTTATATGGTTGAGCGTGGACTGAGGTCTTTTATTAGGGGTTTTTTTCTGTCTTGCATTTGGTAAATCACTTTAACCGAAATAGACACGCAACCCAGTGCCTTGATGACCAGACCCTAAAAAAACTAACAAAAAAACTAACCCAAATCCTCAGAAAGTGGTTAAACAACATGCTTTTTAATACCCTTCCTTGGCCTGTTCTTTAGATGCGTTTACATCTGGTGTGAAAACGCGCTCGTAAAAACAATTTCATAGCAGGAAGTGGGGGTCTTTGAGAAAAAAATCCACACGAATCTGATCATTAACACGTTACGACTGACAAAATCCAACTCATGCGACCTGCGAGTACTTTTCCCCTGGCACTTTTCTGCAGGACTTGTGTATAGCCTAGTATATATGGATCGCTGAGCGCCACAAACGAATGGGCTGAACTTAATGTGTGACAGCTTACTGCACAATATTTCAGTAAACATGTCCACAGCCTGCCAGCACCGCAGGTGCAGCTTAACCACAGTGTAGTTCTGTGGAAGCACACTGCACTTTCCCCCTGGTTTTGAGTTTCTCACTATATGATAGGCTAGGCTACACTTCATTTACTTCACACTAGTCTTTCTTGAGTTTTGTGTGTGTGTGTGTGTGTGTGTGTGTGTGTCAGAATCTTCCGGATTTCGATTAATTTATTTTACTATTGGGCGTTGCTGATTGATTGAAAAAAATGTCAGGACGGATTTTTTTTACTATTTGAAAATATAACGCATAGGCTACTAACAATGTAGGCTACATTTTCAGGCTACATTGTCTTATATTAATATGGAATTCAAATTACAAGTCAAAACACGAACATAGAAAGCATTAGTGGCAATAAAACATTCAGATAAACTGCTAGAGTTTTTATCACGGAATACTTGAAATGTCATTTTTGAAAACTATGCAGTCAAATAAGAGTATAGGCGCTTTTTGAAAATGTATTAAATGTGCACAATAATCGGCACTGGGGCTGACCCTGGAACGGACAAAGCTGACACGTTTAATTTACGGGACAGCGTCCGCTTGTGGCTCCGTCCAGTTTGAGACGGTGCGAGCGCGTGTGTTATTGATCACGCGTCAGACCGTGACGCCGTGACCGGCGCGAGCCACAGGTGAACTCCTGGCTATTTGCGCATGTCTGTGGATGAGTCTGGCCTTGGTCCAGTCACAAACCGGAAGTGTGGATGAAATGTGGTAATTTTTTGTCATTTTACCACTATTGTCCCCCAGGTGTAGGCTACATGGAAGAAATGTCACCATACGCATAGTTAGTTCAAAAATATATTTTATTTAACCTATTTTTAACCAGGCAAGTTAAATGGAGAACAAATTCTCATTTACAATAACGGCCTGGAACCAAGAGCCCAAACACAGCAAAAACAATCAAATTTTAAAAATAAGCAATTTAAAAACACACAGGGTTTCAACAGATATAATTTCCCATAACCAGGAGATAGACGCAGTGCAGTTAAAAGGCAAAGATGACTGCCCCTCCCTGTCCCACTTAATCCTACACTGCACATCCAAGACTATGCAAAAAATGTGCTTTAGCTTAGCAAACTGTATGGGAAATAATGTAGCCCCCCCCCCTTGCGTTGGAAAGGAGTGCAAGGCTGTGTGGTCGTCAAGCCCCTGGTTTCAAAGGCTCTGGGCCTCCAACAGCTTCATTCCGCATGCCCCCAAATAAGTAGATTATATGTATTCACAGTTTTGATACGAAAATCTGATTTGGGTAGGAGGTGGGGGGGTGTTCAAAATCTTCCCCATGGAAAAAACCCGGTGGTTCCACACCGCATTCCATGTTTGCGGGTGTGCATGTGTCTGCGAGCGTTGTGTATGTGTGTGTTTAATGTTCTGTCTGACATCGTAGGCATTACGGACGAGTACGATGCAGGGGGAGATGCTGATTTTCGGTATATAAGCACATTGCTGTAGGTAGTACGATTGAGCAGCCAAGAGAAATGTACGTATCGAACCTGCTCCTGTCCTCTCCTGTTTTTTAACCGACATCGGTGTCCCAGTGTTAAACCATGCCATGAGTCTGGTGCGTAACATATTACGGGCGGTAGCAGGAAAAAATATATAGTATGCCTCCCCCCCGTCTCCCATCTCTCTCCTGCAGCCGGCCGATGCAGCTGTCTGACCTCAGACTCAAACGTGGAGGGAGACAGATTCCTGCACTTAATGAGAAAAGTGGAGGCCATCCCCAGTCAAGGAAATGAGAAAGTCCACGTGGAGCAGCCAAAGCCCTCGGCCCTCTGAAGTCCACAAACCGCCCCAGGGGACTCCCTGACCTGATCAAGACTCATTCCCCGCACATGTCTGGGCCCGCTGCGCAATTTGCCATGTTTAGCTCTTGATTTGATTTAATCAAGAGCAGATAGCCCCGCCCTGCCTTCCCCGCACTCTTTGATAGCCAGGACAGTAAATCATTGCTGACTTGGCTCGCGGAGGTACAGAGGGAACGGGGACGCAGGCTGTGAAGTTGGGATTGATATTGGCAGTAGGCGATATAAAATCGCTTTGTTTTCACTGGTGCGATTAGTGTTTGCTCGCACGGAGAATGCAACCGAGCCGTTCCTGGTCCAATAGCGCTGTCTACGCGTTTATGTTTTGTTTTTCTTCTTCTTTTAGCCTCTTCGAGTTGTCGTCCTTCACGTGCGCGCGCGCGTACGTGCCTGTGCTGTTGAGCTTAGTGTGAGTGTGCCCATCTGTATCTGTTGCGTGTGCGTGTGTGAGTGTGCCCATCTGTATCTGTGTGCGCGTGCGTGTGCGTGTGCGCGTGTGTGCGTGTGCGTGAACATTGGAAAGAAAGGGGGTTTCAGGGAACAGAACCAGATGTGTGTACATGATACCGAAATCGCGAATCCTACACAATTATCGTTTCTCTCTCGAGCCCCTCTTTGTTTTCTTTGAAACTTGTCTTCTGGGGTAATCACTCCCAGATGCCGAATATTAGATGTAATCACTTCCATTGCGTCGCGCGCTCCCGCCGTCTCGCGGGAGGTGGCGGGGCGCGTTCCCGCGATAGCAGCGCGCGCCGCATCAACTTTATTCTGACCTCCCCAGTTCGACGCAGGATTATTATTATTTTTTTTTATGCATGAGTTTGCGGGAAATAATCGCATTTCTGGGGCGACCAAAGAGAAAGAAATTGCGCGGACCAGGCCTCGGACGCCCTGCCTCATTGTTTCCATTCTGGATATCTGGGATCCAAGGTACCGGCGATATCCCCAGCTGCAGAGAAAATGATTGAGGCTCAGTTTTATATTAGGAAGGGATTTACGTCGCGGGTAGATTGTGTTCCTTGTCCCAGAAGTGCCCCGCGTTCTCCAGGCACTGAGCCGTCTCGTATCACATTGAAATGTTACTGTAATCTCGTGTGGTGCGGCTCCGGGGGCCGTGTTGTTAGAAATGGACGCGTAGACCGAGCGCTATCTATCTCCTTATTGGCCACCCAAATGTTTTCATTTACACGCAGGACCCTATATGGTTATGATCAAAGATCAACCAATGCAAAAAAACTACTGCAAACCGTTTAAACCACCATGCTTTCTGTAGTTTTCGTAAACTCCGATCTTTATTTTTTTTTAAATAATAATAATAATACTTCACAGCCCCATTGTTATGCTGTGAAGCTATCGCCCAACTGGGGGCTACACATTGCTGGTGGTTGAGGTGAGTTTCCCCCCCCCGCCCCCACCTCCTTCACTGAAAAGCGCTTTGAGTTCCTTGAAAGGCACTATATAAATGCAATCCACTATTATTAGTAGTATTATTATTATATGTATTAATGATAAAATAATAATTAAACAAATAATAATAATTAAAAATTAAATAATGTATTATTATTATTATTAATAATAATAATAATAATAACATGTGATGCCATGTGTTCCTGACAGTGCTTCTCCCTCTAGACTGAGATTCCACCACACTAAGAGGCATGTTTGCTGCCCAAGACACTGGTTGTAGCCCAACGGACTCGAGAGAACGAAGCCATGCCTGCAGAGCCCAGGCGCTGTATTCACCCTCACGCCCCGCCGTTATCAGCAGAAAGCAAAGGCACCAGGGACAGAGCAGAGAGGGCAGGGGTCCAGACGGACACTGGGTCGGCCTCAGGCCCCACACGCAGGAGGACCCGGTCACAGACCGCCCGACAGAGGCAGCCCAGGCAGCAGGAGTGGGAGTGTGGGATAGCGAGAGGGGGATTTGTGTCTCAGGGCCCGGAGAGCTGAGGGCTAGGAAACTTCGGTGTCACAGTGCAGGGGGAGGATTTGTAGAGATTACCCTGGAGCGAAGGAGTGGGAGGGGGGAGGAGAGGAGGGGGAGGAGAGGAGGGCTGGAGGATGGAGCGAGGGAATGAAGGATCCCCCCTTCCCCTGCCCCCCCCCACGCTACGCTCCTGTGGTAGACTGGAGACAGGACAGGCTGTGCTGGCTGACCTTCACTTCACCCCCTACCTCAGCACTGTCCAGAACCCCCGGTGAGTTACAGCCCTGCGCTCAGCTTGTGCACAGGGGGGCCCACTTTAGTGGCCCTAATGCTGCGGTGGTACGGGGCCCTCAGGGGCCCTAATGCTGCGGTCGTACGGGGCCTCAGGGGCCCAATGCTCCTGCTCCTCAGGGGCCCCAATGACCGCGCCGTAAAGTTCACCAGGACTCCAGACGTTCAACCAGCGCCACTTTCACTGCCTTTCACCAGAGAGCCACGGGAAAATACAAACCAGGCGAGAAGCTTTGAAAAAAATCCTCTTCATCCATTGGGGGAGGGAGGGAGGGGGGGATGGGGGAGGAGGGGATGGGGATGAAGTTGTAATCCACTTGGCAGGATTCGTAAAAAGAACACCCTTGACATCCATCTTGCGTGAGGCACGTGGATTTTCTGGCGTTCTCACGGCCCCTGTTGCACAGAGACGGATCAATGGCGGGGTGATTTTTATGCGTTTCTGATTTAATGGTCAGGGGTTCCAGTGTTTCTTCAGTGAGTGGCAGGGCGGGGGAAGCAGCACCTGTCCCCCCCTCAAACAAAAAAGACCAGGAACAGGGCAGGACTGAGTAACTCACATTAGCTTAGCTTCTTTGCACCATACCTGTGGAATGAAATGCAAGGTTTCCTTAGACTTGACACAGTTGTGACCTTGCAAATATTCAAACCGTTGTTGGAGGACTATGTCATAGAGGAATGCACTTGCTTTTAAGTAACTGGCTGAGCTTTTTCTCCCTGTTATATCTAATTTAATTTTATATAAATATATATTTGTTAAAGAATATGTTTCTGATTTTATCCCATTTTCTGTGACCGACAGTGAGAAAGGCGAAGTATCAGCTCCTCTGAGCCGGCACTCGCCAAGCTGTCAACTGT
Organism: Aldrovandia affinis; assembly: GCA_029706075.1. NCBI lineage: Eukaryota > Metazoa > Chordata > Actinopteri > Notacanthiformes > Halosauridae > Aldrovandia > Aldrovandia affinis. The sequence continues at coordinate 154,207 of JAINUG010000290.1, read as the reverse complement.
AATTCCGGTACACAGAGCCACTCCTATACGCAGTGAGCTCATATCGGTTTCCCTCCCCAGTTGTTGGAGGACTATGTCATAGAGGAATGCACTTGTTTTTAAGTAACTGTCTGAGCTTTTTCCTCCCCCTTATATTTTATTACATTTTATTTAGTCCTTTTTTTTTTTTTATATGCTTGTTAACAGGGCTATCCTGTAAAAGAGACCTCAGTGAGACCTTCTCTGTCAAAATAAAGTTGAATGATATTAATAATAATAATAATAATCTCTGTGTGTTTTACGTACAGAGGTGAGCTCCAGTGATGAAACAGGGGTGAGCTCAGTGATGTTCATTGAAAAGAATAAAGGGTAATATGTAAATTTTGTCAAATTTTCAAGCATTTAGGGGTGAGCTCCAGTGACACTCTTATCCAGGTGAGCGACTTGAGCTCCAGATGTGCATTAATACATGGTCAGGAACAATCATGAGTTGTGAGCTCAGTGATGTCACAGAGAGTGATGTCACAGTGCTCAGTTTTGAATACAACAATAATTTATTGAAAATAATAAACGTTATATGTACATTTTTACATTTTAAGCTTTAGCATATCTTATCCAGAGCGACCTGTAACACTGGGAAGAAAATCATAGTTAGCGCACGAGATTTTTTTTTTTTCATACCTGTAACACCGGGAAGGAAAAAGGTTAGTGTTTTTTGGATGGAGTAAGGAGGGGTATATAGTGTTGAACAAGTAAACAGTGGTGAAGACAATTTTGATAGATGGACAGAGTTCAGTGGTAGTGGAGTCTGAAAAGTAGTGCTTCTCTGTTTACGACTATGCATTATAGATGGGTTGACTGAAGGGGACCGGTAAACTCGCATATCTGCTGATTCTTACAGCATAAATTAGCATTCGTTAGCATAGACCCTTGGCCCTTGTTAAAGAATGCATTGCTACACATACAAGCCTAAAATGGAGGCTAGTTGCTGGTGCATTCTGGGAGCAGTGGTGAGACTCTTGAAGAGTCTGGCAGGCCAGGATCTCTCCCCCACTCCGTCACCGCTCTCCCGTGCACACTGCTGCTGTATCGGTGGGAAGGAAAGCGGCCATCTCTTTGATAAATGCACAACAACGCTGCTATCTTCATCTTGACAGTGACCTTAAGCTACAAGGGACAGTTGTGTGTGTGTGTGTGTTTGTGTGTGTGTGAGTTTGTGTGTGTCCAGTGCAATATTACAATTTACTACTACATTATGTATTCTTATTGAACTGTGCATCACAAACCACCGAACTCTGGGACATTCGAAGGATCATCAAGCTTGCTAACATACTTTATGAATTAAACATTTTGGTATAAACTAACTTCAAAAAGTGAATGCAGCCGAGGACATATTGTTAACGCTATCAGCGTAGAACCAGTCGACGTTGGCTCCGTCAAGTTGTTTAAACGGTTCACCGAGCGTTCCAAACACCTTTCCTCCCGACAATATTTATAACTTTTTTTTTGTGAATCAGCTCAAAACTTCTTCTCAAAGGGAGAAGACATAACCTCCAGTGTAATGGCTGCCACCGAGGCGTGTTCGCTGCTGCGAGCGTTGTCCCTGGAGCCGTAGATTTGTGGTTCTGAAATGACCCATCACTAACCAGGAAGAGCTGCCCCAGCGCAGAAGAGTCCCGTTCTCTGTCCCCTCTCCTCCTCTCCTCCCTCTCTCCTCTCCTCTCCTCT
>JAINUG010000290.1:65000-147500 GCA_029706075.1 Aldrovandia affinis | reverse complement strand
TCACGCACACGCACACACTCAAACTCACATGCACACGCACACTCACACACACACTCACGCACACACACACACACGCACACACACACACACTCACGCACATGCACGCGCACACACACACACACAAACTCACACACACGCACATACACATGCACACGCACACATTCACACTCACGCAAACACACATGCACACACACGCACACACACATGCACACACACACACAGTGCACACATACTGTATAGATTATGCTACTTGTCATTCGTCCACATACCAAATATGAGCTATCTTGGTATATCTTTGTTGGTTAATACAATCTCGGTCAAAATCAGAACTGCATCATTTCTCATTGTGCAACACTATTTGGTACAACTGCTCGTAAAACATGTGCCTGAATGAAAGATGGGAAAATGAGTTACGGTCAGCTACCCTTTCCCCTCTACGGTTTTATCCTGCCACATGAACGTCGTCTTTTCCACAAACACAAAAAAAAAGTTTAGGCCCTCATACTACTCCTGTGCTGTAGAATTTATTGGCTTTTACTGCTTGTATTTACTTTAAAACACTTGCCCCAGTCTACAGTTGTTAACTCGTATTCTTAAGTTATATTTCAATTACTGGTGTGTTTCTTATAGCGTTTAATTAACCACGCATTGTTAGTCATATGCAATGCAAATGAATAATTAATTCTGATAACAATAATGGATGTGCAACGAAACACCAATTTATGAACTTAAATACATTTGCAGTCTGAATCGCAGTAAAACCGATATATTCCCTCAGCCCGACTTCTCACATTACTTGGGGTATGCTGCCCTCTTGTGGATAAAATGGTGAATCGATACATTCATGAACAATTTGAAATACACTCAATTTTTAAAATTTAAAATTCAGTGGGTTTTAAAATCTAAAAAAGAAAATTCAACTGTAACTCAAAGACAAAATGGAACAATGTGGAACACTCAGCAACAATAAATATAATGTGGGCCTTGACTCTCAGGCTGTGTTCGAAACCGCTCCCTATTCACTAGTACACTATATAGGGAATAGGGAATAGTGAACGAGTGAGCGGTTTCGGACACAGCCTCAGTCTGATCAGCTCTGGGCCATGGTCACATGACACAGCTGCAAGGGGGGGCTGGGGTTCAAAGGTCATGTTATTACTATCGCCTGATACGTGGAACAAAGAACAGGAACAAGCGTTGTTTTTTTGGGGTTCTGGAAGGGAAAAAAATATTTTGTCAAAACTGACACCTAACGGAGGAATATTTAAAATCCACACCATGTCAAAGTCAACGTACGGCCCAATCATCAGCAATGCAGTCTTTTTTTTTAACCCAATTGCTCCCTTTGCGATAACGTACTTATCTGTGCTTTATTTCACTAGGGTTATTGTCGGGCTAACTCGAGCCCTCCTGCTTCTGGGTATTTATTAGCCCGAGGTGACACCGGCAGACAGCACCCAGGGAGGTTTAATTCCTCGCCCTCTGATTCATTTGCCTCCCTGTTCACGGTGGAGACACGGTGCATTGCGGGCCGCAGGAATGCAGGGAGAAAGGTATTAGGCGCAGGGAGAGTGACCAATGCATTAGCGAGGAGTTCACAAGTTCCATCAAGTCCCTTTCTTTGTCTGTCTCAGTTTCAGACCGGCGAATTCGAGGATAATCAGGAGCTGCGGCAAGTGTGAAATTACGTGCAACTTTCAAAAGCGAGCGATTTCAGATTTATCATTTGTTGCACGGCAGTAATTTTAGTCAATTTAGTTGATAGGAGAGCGCAGTTTGTCTCTTTATTTCAGATCACCGTATGAAACCTGCTCTTGGTCACTATTATGGCCATTTATTTAAAAAGAAAATCTGATACGGGCAGTAATGTACGACGACATAAGCAAAGTGAACAGCGAGAGTCCCAAACTAATAATCAGCGGCATAGAGTGCAGATTATAATATTTTAGAAGTAACTCTAATGAAACCATGCAGCACTTGATTAAAGAAAAATGTAATGAGAATGACAGTAAATATTTGGAGAAAATCCGGGCATAGCGAGAATATGAAAATGTCACTTAAAAAAGCGAAGATATTTATTTTTCTATACATGCTTCATAGTTGTGCGCAAATCACATCACAACATTGTTTGAAGCACAGCCAGTTTAATTTAAAAGACAGAGTTTTATCAGTGAACAGATCAGTTTTTTAAGCCCAATTCGGATTTATATACCGTACGGGCGGCACGGTGGTGCAGTGGATAGCGCTGTCGCCTCACAGCAAGAAGGTCTCGGGTTCGAATCCAGGCCGGGGGCCTTTCTGTGTGGAGTTTGCATGTTTCCTCCGAGTACTCCGGTTTCCTCCCACAGTCCAAAGACATGCACGTTAGACTAATTGGAGAGTCTAAATTGCCCTGTAGGTATGAGTGTGTGAGTGAATGGTGTATGTGTCCTGCGATGGATTGGCGACCTGTCCAGGGTTTATTCCTGCCTCTCGCCCTATGCATGCTGGGATAGGCTCCAGCCCCCCGCGACCCTGACCAGGAATAAGCGGCTTAGATAATGAGATGAGATGAGTTACCGTACAGTACAAGGGGTCACAAGGCAAAAAAGGCCTGACGTATACCGCAGTTACGGTAAAGAGCAAAAACATCGCTAGGCTGCAGAAATGATGCGAGAGTTCCGCTGTGGAAATGAAAACGTTTGCCTTACAACTGGCTAATGGGTCTCTGTCACTGCACTGATTACCACAGCAGCAGATACAGATAATGCAATCTGAAATGTGTTTTTTAAAATACATGCGCCTTTGAAGCGTCTTAAAAGACGATGCAGTGACAAGTGTCGTCGCTGTGGCAAAGGAAGTGCCGGCCCGGCTCCAGCTCCATTTCCTGCCCGTTCATTAGGCCCACACGCGAACAGAAGAGAGTTATTCTCCTTGATGTTTAAGATAATGGTAAGACATGCATTCATAAAGCGAGGACACGTTTTCCCTAATGATGGGCTTAGTGATGGAAAACTGGACACAGTCGCTCACGGCCATCCAAGAGATGAAAACACCCCTTCTTTAGAAAAGAGCTCATTTCTCCACCGTGTACCTCTCTCATGGCGTACGCTCAGTTCCCCCCTCTCTCTCCCTCTCCCTCTCCCCCCTCTCCCTCTCCCTCCCTCTCTCTCTCTCTCCCTCTCTCTCTGTCTCTCTCCCTCCCTCTCTCTCTCTCTCTCTCTCTCTCTCCCTCCCTCTCTCCCTCCCTCCCTCTCCTCTCTCTCTCTCTCTCTCTCTCCCTCCCTCCCTCCTCTCTCCTCCCTCTCTCCTCTCCCTCCCTCTCTCTCTCCTCCCTCTCTCTCCCTCTCCCTCCTCTCTCTCTCTCTCTCTCTCTCTCTCTCTCTCTCCCACAGAGTGCGCTCTCAGTGCTCCCCTCTCTCCCCTCCCCTTCAACTCAAAAGTTTGAACTTCAAGGCAAAACCGGCTTACTTTTGTTGTGTTTTAGGTTGCTCAAGAAGGACTCAGACCTGTCTATTTGGCACTATTACAATACCCTCTTTGGAGCACGGGTAGTTCTGTAGTTCTCAGAGAAACACTGTAATGTGCATGTGTGTCCTCTAGAGAGAGACATTTACTTCTCATAGAGAACCCAAAGGGGACTCTTCCCTGAAGACACTCTTCTTGTGAGAAGCAGTCTATGGTTTATTCCTATAGCCACGTGACATAAGATGTAAAAGTACACCACCACGTTCCTTCATTGTGAAATTACTGCAGTTACTACTGCAATACCGGCCTGTGCCCTGAAGCCACTGCAACTGGTCCAGAATGCTGCCGCGCGTCTGGTGTTCAATCAACCAGAGTTCACGAACGTCACCCCTCTGCTGGCTCCCCATTGCAGCACGCATTCAATTCAAATTCCTGGTGCTAGCTTGTCAAGCAGCGAGAGGAAATTCTAACCTTTTCCTTCCCGGTGTTACAGGTATGGTATGCAGCTGATGATAGAAATTGAGCTCATAAGTGTCTGAGGTGGGCGGCACGGTGGTGCAGTGGATAGCACTGTCGCCGCACAGCAAGAAGGGCTTGGGTTTGAATCCCAGCCGGGGGCCTTTCTGTGTGGAGTTTGCATGTTCTCCCCGTGTCCGCGTGGGTTTCCTCCGGGTACTCCGGTTTCCTCCCACAGGCCAAAGACCTGCACGTTAGGATAATTGGAGAGTCTAAATTGGTGTAGGGAACTGGGCTTGTAACTCAGAGGTTGCAGGTTCAATCCCTTACAGTAGTGGGACATTTTCAGTATATGTGGCCCTAAAGGTACTTAACCTGAATTGCTTCAGTTAATATCCAGCTGTATATAATGGATTGTAAAGAAATGTATGCATGCTGGGATAGCTCTGGAGCCTCCCCACGACCCTGACCAGGAATTTACATTTACATTTACATTTTAAGTCTTTAGCAATGACTTAGCAGAAATAAGCGGGTTAGGTAATGAATGAATGAATGAATGAATGAATGACGTGTCTGAGGTGGAATCCTGACCAAAGGTTGTCTTCAGTTCGCTCAGCTGGAGTCAGAGGTAGATTCAAAGCCGCAGCCTGGGAACAAATAAACCCGAGCACTTAATTCTGTTTCTTCACAAAGCAGCTCAGTACCTGAAATTGAAAAAAAAAAAAAAAAAAACAAGATTCGATCTAAAACTAAATGCAAAAAAAAGGTGAGTCATCACTCACAGAAAAGGGAGAACAGTAATCAGAGACGGCCTAGCTCCCAGCACTGGGCCGAGGGATTGGCATCGTTACGGGTGGAACTCAGGGGGCGAGCCTCATTCTGCTCACAGAGGTGACGTGGGAAAAATGTGGATTTGAAGGGGGCCGCTTATACACCATAGTTATTATATAATTCATTCATTCATTATCTAACCCGCTTATTTCTGGTCAGGGTCACGGGGGGGCTGGAGCCTATCCCAGCATGCATTGGGCAAGAGGCAGGAATTCATCCTGGACAGGTTTCCAATCCATCGCAGTAGTTATTATATGTGACGTTTTATATTTTCACCTGTAACTCACAATCAAATAAGCGTAATTATGGAGTGAATGTAGTCACAATATTGAACATAGCGATATATATATATATATATATCTTACATCGAGATTCTCTGTGGCTTGTGCTAGTACATTTCCACTTTGTGCATTCTACAGAGAGTAGGAATTGCTCAACCACAAGGCCGGCGTATCTATGTCACCGCGGCCCACATGAGAAGCGTGGCTGCGTGCCCAGAACTCTAGTGCACACGGCTCTCAGAAGGAGGGGAGGGGTAGAGTGGAAACACCTGCAAACCCGTTGATGAACAGGATGGCCTTTGGCTGATCGCCTCGGAGAATGACTTTCTGCCGACGCAACACGCAGACCTCGAGCAACCGCTGCCCGGCAGAACTGTTCACGTTACGTCACCGCGTTACGTTACGTGAGGGCCCCCCCCCCCAGACTGGAGGTCGTCCGTCACACTGTACAGCAGGAGTTTGTGATGGCGATTTGGGCACCAAAGCGTGGATAGTACATTTGGCATTTTAGGCATTTAGCAGATGCTCTTATCCAGAGCGACTTACAGTTTACATTTCTTTTACATACAATCCATTTATACAGCTGGATATTTTACTGAAGCAATTCAGGTTAAGTACCTTGCTCAAGGGTACAACGGCAGTGCCCCACCTGGGAATTGAACCTGCAACCTCTGAGTTACAAGCCCAGCTCCCTAACCATTACACTACACAAGCCCAGCTCCCTAACCATTACACTACACAAGCCCAGCTCCCTAACCATTACACTACACAAGCCCAGCTCCCTAACCATTACACTACACTGCCAGCATAGTGGTATGCCATCTGCTCGTCGATGCCCATGCTGGCACCGGTGACCCTAGCCCCACGCAGGGAGGCTGATACGAAAGGCCTTAGTAGACACTGAGCCTGTCCACAGCTTTGCATTGTCCTGACTCCTGACTGCGCTCCTGCTTACAGATCCACTCAGCTTCAGAGCTCATTGTACTATTAGAGCTGTACCATTTTGTATTGTGGAATTGTACCCTTACTGTACAGGCAGGGTGGTATAATGGTTAGGGAGCTGGGCTTGTAACGCAAAGGTTGCAGGTTCAATTCCCATGTGGGGCACTGCCTTGAGCAAGGTACTTAACCTGAATTGCTTCAGTAAATATCCTGCTGTATGGAAGTGTAAACTGTAAACTGTGCAACTTGCTCTGGATTGCTCCCCCCAAAGGGGGTTACGAATCGGAATGCATGTGAAAAAGGCAATTCCAATAAAATGGACGCACGAGAGACTGATGACTAAAGAGCCATTATTCAGCGCACACACTACAAGATAAAAATGAACAAGTGAAAAGGACTTACTTTAATTGCGGATAAGCGTCGGACTGACTTTTTTAATAAAGACCACTGTTACTGACAACCCCGGCTCAAAGTTCCCCGTGTTCCCACTTTGTAACCGTTGCAAATTTACGCTCAAGGTCTGCCTTTAGTCAATAGAGCACTTGGTGCATTTTAGAAGAGCTGCCTTTGATGTGCATCCTGTGGCTTTGATTTGAATATCAGGAGCTTTAGCGTTTATCAGCGCGAGCGTGATAAAGCCCCCATTAGCCTCCACTCATCCGCCCCTCTTGATTGCAAACAGAACGGCTTCATTACAACAATGATGGGAATGCAAGCTGAATAAATGATGACTAGGAGGAAAGACAACTTCAAGCCCCCTCTCTCCAAACTGCTTGTCTCAGCTGGTATAAAGCCCAAATCAATTAACCCTTGAGCGTGAGGCATAGAGCGCATTATCCCACCGTAGTGAGGACTACTTAAATCAATTACATATGTAAAGTACTCTAACCTCAGGGCCAGGCACGTCCAAAGGGTGGGGGTGGCTTAAGGGCTTGAGCACCTGTCCTTTTTGTCTCCCTGTCAGCTTGTGCCCCCAGCCAGCCCCTGACCCAAACAGTATAATCATTATCACAGAGACAATGCCACCTGCTCCTAGATTTGTGATTTTGATCTTCCCTGGAAATAATTAAACAGTGTTTTCCTCATTGTTTCATAGAAATAAACAATAGTAGTTTAATTAAATAGTTGAATAGTTGGGTTAGGAACTTTTGTACTCTGTATAATTTTTGTGTAACTGGGGCGGCAGTGGCTCAGTGGTTAGTGACACGGGCTGGCAAGCAGAGGGTTGCTGGTTCAAATCCCAGGAAGGCCAAAACAATGAACTGGAAACTGGAGGGAGGCTTGTTCACTTCCTGGGGCAGTGCTGAAGTGCCCTTGAGCAAGGCACTGAACCCCTAAACTGCTCCAGGGACACCATACTATGGCTGACCCTGCGCTCAGACCTCTCTTAGAAGAGATATGCAAAAGACAAATTCCAATTACCTTGTGTAACAAGGCAATAAAAAATATTATTATTTAAAAAGTAGATATGGCTATTCTCATTCTATTTACAGATTCTTGTGACCAGCCACTAACCCTGCAAATTGATTTGGAGGTCTGTCACCACGTTACATAAACGTGAAAATGTAATTTGCATTCATTCACAAAATACAAATCTTTCACTTACAAGACGTTGTTTTTCTGTTTTTCTGACAATTCTGGTCATTTCTAGTTTTTTCCGAGAGTGCTTCACACAACAGCTCTGAGGTGTGGGGCCAAAATGTTCCCATTTTGATTTCACGAACAACAAAAATCACTGAGCGTGTGAAATCTACCAACTGACCCTGAACCCGATTCACCTACAGTGGCTGCTTTGTTTTTGACACAGGGCGTAAATTAGACTGCTCCAGCGCCGACCCTCTCCTGGTTTTCAGCCCGGGCCGTGATGCGGAATGCAGACCTGGATGAATCACTCGTCTGACCCCTCTCACCCTCAACATCATAATTTCTCCCTACCTGAGTGCTTCCTCTCACCTTGTGAGGACGTTTAGCCTATCTATCACTACTGGTTCCCAGACTGGCCAGTGGAGGATGGGCTCCCCCTTCTGTTGGAGTGGTTTTCTCTCCCCCGCTGGAGACTTTTTGCCTCTCTTTCTGCCTTTTTGGGGGTATTTTGGGGTTTTCATATTTTCTGTTTTCTGTAAGACGTCTTTTGTGACAGTACTCTGTAAAAATGTTTAATTTAATTTCTAATTATTTTGTTGAATGTCAAAATGACGACTGGGAAATTTGTAATACAGTCAGCATGCAGCATTTCAGACTTGATTAACTCCGACCTTTAATTCTTGACCGTATGAAAAACTGCTCAACGGTATTACATTTGATTTGGTATGTCTGCCAATCTATAGCTATCAAAAGGACTCACAGAAATCATCATGACTGCATTTAGACATTGTGCTAGAATTGGACAGTGGACAAGATGGCCTTGTGACCATATTCCGAAAGAAAGATTATTTTAAATCACAATCACTATTACCGAATTATATGAAAAGTAGCCAGTTGCACAAACCAAGTTATCAAACGTCACGTACGGCCACTTCCAAGATGTCCGAGATACCAGGACAACGCCATTTTGACACGCCCATGAAACTAGAAAGATCTCGGAAAGCGTTCTTCTTCTTTAATCAGGTTAATGGCAGTCTGACACCGCGAGTCGTATTGCTGCCACCTACAGGAACGAAAGTCACACTACAACAAAAGTCACAGAGTTACACCCTGGCACACAGACCTATAGATCCAAAAAGCTGTTATATCCATGCACAGACCAGTGGACAAACGAGAGAACTACATGCATATGTTAGGGTCGGCCCTAACATTGACCGCAGCGAGTATGTGGTCACACTTGCCTTGCTATACGGTAATATAGTTACCGTCTCTCCCTGGCATAAATCCTGCAGTGAATTTAAGTTGAAGGACAACTCTGTTTTTACTGATGCTATGTCGGACGACTTTTCGCAAGCCCTTCCAACTGAAACTACTAATCTCTCTTGTCCACTGAAAAAGTTCCGATCAGCCGTAAAATATTGTTCTTGCTAAGGAAAGATTTAAAATGTACGTGCTGCTAGTCATCCTGTCGTGAACATACAGCGTCACCTTTGTTATAAATATTACCATTGCAATATCTTTCATTCATTTTAAAACACAAGGACGGCATGTCCGCCAATGACCCGTATGTGATATAAAACGAATCTGCTGTGTGTGGTGTTAAAATAGATTTACACTCGTGATTTGGAGAAAAAACTTTATTGTCCCTCCTTTACAATTACACATTGGCTTGTCCTTGTCAATGAAGCTGGGCGGCTGTTTAGCTGTCACACTTATTAGCCTAATTCCTGCTGCATAACACGTAAATATTTAGCGACTTGGGGATATTCCAACGCTTAATTATTGTTAGCTTTGTCTTCGCTCGTGATATGGCGGCCAAGATTCTCCCTGTTGCAAAGTAAGTACTCTTCGGCCTATTTTCTCCCGGCAATGTCCTCTCTCTCTCTCTGCCTGGACATTCGCTAACGTTTTCTGGCATTTCTCAAACGCCCAGCGATGGCTAAGATACTTACATTTATTATACGTGACAAATATCACCATTGCATGTTCTGCCATTAAACCGTTGTTAATAATTACATTAGCTAACTGTATTGTCTTGTATCAGAAAGACGCACAAATGCCATTGTTATCTAAGCTAGATAGAAAAAAACAAGCTATAAATGGAAACCACTTGCTTGCTATCTGGTTAGCTAGAAACAATGATTAGCTAGCTAAGCTAACTGAGCTGCTTGGTTCTGACAAGAGATCTATACTCTTGTCGGTCTGACAGAATTTACTCTGAAAATGAAAATGAAACCTGGAAATGCTATAGTTTTGTTTATAGCCTGCTGGTTGTATAGATAAGGAGAAGGCTGTATTCTGTTTTTAATTACTATATCTAGTGTAGTGTAATGGTTAGGGAGGTGGGCTTGTAACTCAGAGTTTGCAGGTTCAATTCCCAGGTGGGGCACTGCTGTTGTACCCTTGAGCAAAGGTACTTAACCTGAATTGCTTCAGTAAAATATCCAGCTGTATAAATGGATTGTATGTAAATAAATGTAAACTGTGTAAGTCGCTCTGGATAAGAGCATCTGCTAAATGCCTAAGATATAAATGTAAAATGTACCAGCTATTATAGCAGGCTAGTCTGAAGAAGGTCCATTTTGGTCCATCAGATACCTAGCTAACAAAATTCATGAGACATTTACATTTTAAGCATTTAGCAGACCCTCCTATCCAGAGCGACTTACAAGATGTGCATTAATACATGGTATGATCAATCATGGTTCGAGCAAGAGATCAGTGCAGTAATACAGCGATAGACATCATTGTTGGCAGCTGCATACCATACCTGTAACACCGTGAAAGAAAAGGTTAGTTTAAAAAAATAAGATGTTTTAAACCAGTATACATATACAAAAGCAGTATTAAACATGTAGGCAGTGGTGTGTGTGTGTGTGTGTGTGTGTGTGTGTGTGTGTGTTGTCCATTGTCCATTCATCAATCGTCTATCATGAATATTAATATCAGTTTGACATGTTAGGTTAGAACCGTATGATATTGGCTTTGAGAACATGCTCCAGCTGTTCCGTGGTTGTGTGTTTGCAGGTTGGTCACGAAAGTGACCGTCGCGGGTGGGGCTCTTTATGTGGCTTACGACACGGGGCTACTAGGGGGGAGTGAAGAGGGCTCCGAGGTGCTCAGCAAAGCCAAAGCGGCCATTCCGCTGGCCGTGGACGAGTGGATGAAGTACTTCGGTTTTGAGGTAACGGCGTCTTGCCCCCATCTTGTTGAGTGTGTTAGTGGCCACGATAACCCCTCTGAATTATGTGCAATTTCACATTATGAGTCAGGGGCGATTCTAGGACTTTACCTTTGGGGGGCTCAGCCCCCAATGAGAATGTGAGATGTACACATGCAAAGCACAAGCCTACATTTTTTTATTACATTCCCCAAAACAAAAACACCACAATGATGGTCACTCTCAAAATTGAGATACCACTCTCTGTCTGTGGTATAAATTTTTTTTTTAAAAAAGGTTATAAAGTAAAATGTTTTTTAGAAAAGAATGATTAAACATTTTCAGGGCGGCTGCAGCACCCCTAAATAGGGTCTAAAATCGCCACTGTTATGAGTAATGATTAAATAACTGAGATTATACTTAGTTATTATGCAGCATGTGTATCATGTGAAGGCTGTATTGGCACCTTGCTGCTGGCAAGCAGTTAATAGCCTGGGCCTTTACTTAATTTCGACATTGTCTGTAATCGTCGTACAGTTAATATGATCCGAGATTTAAAAAAAATTAAAAGTATAAGGTAAAAAAAAGGGCTTTAGAAGCAGTCGTCTGTCCAATTAAGTGTACTACATTAGCTGGATATTACTGCCAAAGTTGTATGTTGTATTTATGGTTTGATCAATCAATGTTTCCTGTAAATATGCTTATGGCTTGTGTATTGTTTCAGCTTCCTGCCCCTCCAAAAATTGAATTTTCTCCCACCGAATTATGGAACTCAGGTAAGAGCAAAATATTGTCTGGACAGTTCTGGTTCTGTGTGGCTCAGTAGGTAGAGGTAGAGTGGCTCAGTGGTAGAGTGTGGTTCTGTGTGGCTCAGTAGGTAGAGCATGGCGTTGAGAACGCTTAGGTCGTGGGTTTGATTCCCATTGGGACCACATGTACTGAAAAATGTATGCATTCACAACTGTAAGTCACTTTGGATAAAAGCGTCTGCTAAAATACATTTTTATATAAATATATGATTTGGACAATACTAGTGCATGCTTTTTTTGTCCAAAAAGTCTTAAATCATTTGATTCATTTGCTCATTTTATTTTTATTTTTAAGATTTTTCCCCCAGTTTTCTCCCAATTTAGTAGCCAATTACACCCTCTATTTTTCATGCCAATCCTCCCCTCGTATTGTGAGTTTGCTGCCATAGCCCTGAGACCGACAGTGACAAAGGCACCGTCCCCTCCGCCGTCGATCGCCAACTCCGGTAACTGAGCCAGAGCCACTCCTATACAGCGAGCTCATACCGGCTTCCCTCCCCCCTCCCTGGGGCAGACAGCCAATTGCCGCCCCGTAGTGGCTCTCCCGGTTACAGCTGATACTGGTGCGGCCGGAGGAATCGAACCCCGGTCGCAGTGACCAGCGTGGAACGTTGTAACCGCTAGACCACCCGGGAGGCCCCATGTGCTCATTCTTAACAACTTTCTTCCAGGAGTGCGGAGGTCCATATCCGCTCTTTCCGTGGCGCCGACCAGGGTGTGTGACTACACCAGCCAAGGGATCCAGTACGTGAAAAACCTGAGCAAGTGAACCCCAACGCCCTCCGCTCAGACGTCAGCATACCAGGTTTCCATCTTGAATGGCTGAAAGGTTCTGAGAAAATGCGGTCAAAATTTCAGGAAAAAAAAAAAAAATAAGAATGGCCCAGGTTCGCGAAAGGTCCAGAAGGAACAAGATTGTATATTTTCCCCTCATGTAAAGATCCCCTTGCTTGATTTACACACTGTCTTTCCCGGTGAAAATGGAGACGTAAGGCTCAGGTGTGAGCAGTGATAAATAAATGTCCGTCTGTCCGGCAACATCACTCTTCTCCTGCCGAGGCCCGCCCGTATGAAAGTTCAGCAGCTTAGCCTGCAGTTTTACAGCCACGCGGTTCTTGGGTGTGTAAACCACAAGAATTGAAGAGTTAAAACGCAGGACTTCCCAGGGCAGGTGGGCATCAACACGTCCGACGCTCGTAACACGTGGGGGGATACGCGCGTGCTTTTTAAGTTCATCATATCGGCTATTCTGTCATTTAATTTATTTGAAAACCTTTTGGATATTTTACTGGTATTGGCTTGGAATCTGTTCTCGACCCATGTACCCAAAACATCTTTTATACAGAAATACTGTATTTTTTTTTTGTATATAACGAAATTCCACCATTTACCTGTCGACAAGTTCACAAATAAATATCATACCAGAGAATACTTCCTGTTTGTCTTCAGTCTGTTTGTTTTGTGTTCAATGGGGATATAACTTTAAAAACTAAAAAATACAGCGGCGGATAGCGTAGCGGTCTAACGCATCATGTCTTGGCTGGTCCGATGGTGTGCGCTGCCTATCAGGGACACGGTTTAAAACCCGTCTCTACCAGACCTCTACCAGACCTCTACCAGGTTGTCAGCCCCGATTGGGGGCGGCGTTTGGCTGTCCGCCCCAGGGGAGGTGGGAGGGGGTGAGCCGGCACGAGTTGGTCGAGGAGCAGGAAGGGCGTCCGTGGTCGGGTTCCATTACGGAGGAGGAGGCGGATCTACCGGGCGGAAAAATCTGCTCGTTACCCAGAGGACGGGCGGTGAACTCGTGGGGGTAGGGTGAATTTAAATAAATAGAGGGTATAATTGGCAACCAAATTGGGGGAAAAATGAGAAACTAACAAATAACTAGTTTAAGACTATGTACTTTTCATTCCTCAAAACTGAAGTATATAGAATTGTATTCTGTATTATATATTTTTAATTCTACACTTTAATGTGGTTGCAGATTCACTGGTTACAGTTGCACTCCACACATTGCACTTTAACACTGCACTTGGAAGCTAGCCTGCTGGTTGTATAGATAACGAGATGGCTGTATTCTGCTTTTAATTACCAGCTATTATAGCAGGCTAGTCTGATGAAGGTCCATTTTGGTCGGTCAGATACCTAGCTAACAAAATGCATGAGACATTGACATTACATTTTAAGCATTTAGCAGACTCTCTTATCCAGAGCATGTGCATAAATACATGGTAGGAACACTCAGTTCGCGCAAGAGATCAGGGCAGTAATACAGTGATAGACATCATTGTACGCAGCTGTGTACCATACCTGTAACACTGGGAAGGAAAGGGTTAGTAATAAAAAAAAATTGAGTAAGCAGTTTCTGCTTCCTTATGCACCTTTATGTCTAATGGAAATCGGTGCACCTGGAATCTAAGTGTGGTGTGAATCTAACCTGTGGTTCTGTGCGTCTCAGTAGGCAGAGCGTGGTGTTGGCAACGCTTAGGTTGTGGTTTTCGATTCCCACTGGGACCACATATACTGAAAAATGTATGCATTCACTACTGTAAGTTGCTTTGGGTAAAAGCATCTGCTAAATGGCATGTATTATACATTATATTATAGTGTGGTCTGTATGATCAGGACACAAACTCTTCAGTGATCCATTAGGGGGGGAGCTTTGAAAGTTCACTGCAATTTGGGACACAAGCTTTGAAGGGCTCTGGGTTTTCTTGGGCCACGATTGGCTCGTGAAAGCACGTTTCTGATGTGTCATGCTCGGATGATGTTTTGCCTCGTTTCAAAGCTCATCCCCAGAGAACAAACCCAGCCAGGCCTCCGCCCTCGGTCGTATGAAGTATGTGCTCTCATCGACGGTTTATCAATTCACCAACGCTCACATTTAAATCTGCATGTGCCAGGTACATTACATTACATTACAGGCATTTGGCAGACGCTCTTATCCAGAGCGACGTACAACAAAGTGTTAAGTGTCCATTAAGATGCATTTTAATGTGTTGGCATTCCTTGAGCACTATTTTCATCTAAATGACCTTTGGTCATTACGGTCACCTGTGACGGATGTACTACTTTGTGACCAGCGCCCGCGCATCAGCTGTGGACCTCGCAGAAGCAATTCCAGTTTACCCACTGGTGCAAATGACACCCACCGTCTCACCGCAGGAAGAAACACACAGCAGTCCAAAAAATATCTCTTTATTATTAACGATGGCGTCGTTACACGAACTGGATGGCGAATAATATGCGATCATCACTACTCAAAAGTAAGCTTTGGTAGAAAGCGTTGAAAAGAAGACTGGTATATCACAGGTGTGTCATTAATGCTCACAGTCCCCAGAAGCTTGCAGACAACAACAGCACGTCACAGAAAACCCACGAAAGGATTATTACCCACAAACACCAGATAACATTGTCAATATATATATATATATATGTTTTTACAGACAAATGTCAGCACTCCCAACTTATCTTTGATTATCAAGATGATTTCCTTTGTCACCGCAAAAAAACAAAACATTTTCCAGAACTATTTGAAAATTACACAATGGTGAATAACCTCTTCCCCAAAGTAAATGCGACCTTTATCTAACTGTCTTCCACAAAGTCTTTCATATAAATATTAAAATGCTTGAAATACTGCAGTCTGGAAAGTGTTGTCATTTAGCTGAAAAATTCAGTGTACAATAAACCGGCCCTTGAATATCAAATACTAGTGTGAGACATGTTTTTCCAGACCTGTACAATGTATAACCATATTGTGCAAACGTCGGAGGACCGGACTGTGAGCCAATGCTCTGCTGTCTTACAGGATGCCAAGGCTTGCACACTATGTTGCTGTACCACTTTAGTCTCTGAATTACAAAACCCTCTTCCTCCGTTTGGATGAAAGCAGTGTTCCTGCACACAAGCACACGTGTACGCAGTGTACTGTTCTGAGCAGATAGGCTTCTGTTCAAGAGGAAGTCAACTGAACTCAAAAAACTATTTTTGTTCTCAAGCTAATTAGTGTGCTTTTTTTCTAAAAATGTCAATGCCAGACGTATGCGGACGTGGTTTGAAACTAGCATTAAGGTGCCGATTCTTTTGTATCCCTTCTCTCCAATTAAGCAGGATCGACGAATCAATGGTCTGGTCTGCAGTATAAATAGTATTTCTCACCTTGAGCGTATTCACAAGTCTCTGCTCATCTGTACACTTTATGTACAGAACCTGCCAACAGGTGCACAGAGAAAATAAAAACAGGGACTTTAATCACAAGAAAAATACCGTCGTACTGAAATCATTTGCCCTGCGTAATTAAATTTGCCACGTGATCGGATTTGCCATACAACCCAGTATTCGTATAAAACAAAGGTTTTATATGAATTTTCAATTATCTAAGCAAACATAACTTCTTTTCTAATCCCTTTTGTAGTTTGCACATTTCGTTCACATCAAAATTCTCTGGACAAGTGTGGCGAGAAGGGCAAGTTGTCTAGCTAACTGCTGCGATTGTTACCGACATTGCTTACAAATGTTGGTAACAATGGGTCTTTTTCAATCTAACTGTAATGTATAGTTATCATCCCTGGCACAATAGCTCTCTATACACCTCTACGGTTCAGGATATATAACAACGTGTCCATTATACACTACGCAAAATCGAAATCCTTCTTTACTACAAAAATTATGAAATAAAAAAACCTAAAACACCCGTGTGTCTTATCCACCAGGTTTTTTTATGAACTGTATGAATTTTCTCTGGATATTTTGTGTAAATCTTAGTTACCTCACAACACTAAAAATAACAATCAGTGCAGATTATTCAATAAATTAAGAATGAAAATCATGCACAGTTGCAGGAAAAAAAGCGTATTCACAAAAGCCAGGTTAAAAACAAACTCTGCAACCTGTTACATCGTCTTATATTACTGTAGCCACACACAAGTGATTCTGCCAAGAACTGGAGCAGCATGTATGGACATCTCCAAGCTGGTCTTTCAAAAGCGATCTTCACAATCGATAGAAATAAACTGTACAACGCAACACGTTGATGCCCAAAATGTACGGATAAACCTGACAATTGAAATACAGATATTTTACTAATTTGTGCAGGAGTGCTTTTGTTTGTCTTCATGCAAACACTTTTCTTTAAACAAGTTTAGCTACTGAAAATGCAGATGCGACTCTTCCGTGGGGCCGAGCAGCCCGATGAGAGTCTATCTTGCTACTGGACTGAAACGGGGTGAGGTGACCGCTTGTAGTGCTGACCCAATTTCTTTTGCCAATCGATGAACCGTCACTTAAGAAATTATTGAACTATTCAAAGTTCCAAATGCCAACTGCCTTTGACTGCACAACCTTTTCGAGTCTGGCGAGCCGCCTATCAGCCTGCCAGTGCTGTTTACTGTTTACGCAATAAAAAGGCGTTAGCAACGCGATTGCTTGTCTCAGAACGTGATCACCTCCCCAATAATGTGACACAGAAACGCTCGCACTTTGAACGGGCGAAAGGTGCACAGGAACAAGTCACATTTATTTTCTATTTTTAGACCGTTTTCAATCTCGCGTAGAGGAGGGAGGGACCTAAATTTAAGTGTGCTTTGCATTCAGGGGGTTGTCAGTCATCAGTAGCCAATCAAATGGCAGCTTTTTTTTCCTAATATCATATTCAGCAGGACATGAAGGCACTTGAATTTAAACAGACATTTTCTTCTAAGCCTGGCTGTAATTTTCTTCCAATTTTTTTTTCAGTATTATTTTTTAAAACTCTAATCTATAACCACGTGAGTCAACTTGAACTCAAGGCCAGCGACATTAATTCATAAGTGACCTGGAATGGAGTAACTAGGGAGCTTAAATACTGTTATGTGCAACGTGTACTATTAAGCTGGCATATTAATGAGGCGATTTTTTCAATGAAACATTATTCTACAGCTGTGTACAGTCAGAGCACATGATTTCATACAGCACACGTATTAAGTCAGATATCACGTTGAATCGCTACACGTGCCTAGACAAACTGAGTGGTAAAGAGGACAGAAATGGCCTGTCAAAATGTCAAAGCTGTACAATTGCTTAATGTAGTGGTTAAAAAGGCCCGACAGAGAAGCAGGATTCTGCCACTGTACTTAAAGAGGAGTCTGAAGAGGACAGCCTGGTCTTGGCGGTTATGGCCTTGACCCCAGTACTCAACCTTCACTTCACTCCCGTAGCCATAGCAACATCTCATTGCTCATACCCGTTTTACGGTCTCTTCTGACAGACGGACGGACGGCTCCAATCGGAGTAATGCTTCCGTAACGAATCCAACTAAGTCAAAGGGAAAAGCTGACTTGAAGTCGATCGAGAAATGTATCGATTTATTCCACTTTCCAAAGATAAAACTATGCATGCTCTGTGGCTCAAGCCACTGCTGGGTATTTACAAATTATATTTATTTCAACCATTCTATGGCCCAGTTAACTACCGTTAACTACAATGATTCCTTCCTCTAATTCTTTTTTTAAAATTGAACAAAACATTTTTTTGTGTGTGTGAAAGACTCACCACAAACATAATTAAGACCCTCTCTAGTGACCAATTATTAAGCAGCAGTCACTGCACGGTCAGTAAAATTAGCGTGCAACTCTTTTGGCACCAATGATGATTATTCCAACAGAGGGTTTATCACAGTCTCCGCTCATCATTTAGACATTCCGAAGACTGGCTGTGTGACGCTGACATCTCAACCCAACGACATGTGGTGGAAGGGTGCGGAGTTTCGAATGGCTGCAGCGTCCTCACCACTCTGACGCTACGTACAGAGAGCCTTAACCACTAACAGGTCCAGTTGAAAACCTCCCCTAGTCGAATGGTACAAATGGTAGAAGTTTTCAGTTGGGAGTGGATTTCGGTGGAAAAATCCCCAATTCCATACCATATAAAAGCAGAGTCTGGTACTACTGTACCGTGTCCCACTCTTTGAGGGCTACATCAGCTACTTAACATTTATGGTAAAATGAGAATGTACAGATTCTACATCACCCACCTTCTGCAAAATAACTCTTAAAAAACACTTTTGGGGAATTGTGCTGCAACTCTTGCAATAGGCTTGCTGTAGAAATATTATCGTGCTTCACATCAGCTCCGTATTGTTTGTGGTGCAACACGACGTGGTTCTGTGTGGCTCAGTAGGTAGAGCGTGATGCTGACAACGCTTAGGTTGTGGGTTTGATTCCCACTGGCGCCACATATACTGAAAAATGTATGCATTCACTGCTGTAAGTCGCTTTGGATAAAAGCGTCGGCTAAATGGCGTATGTATATATACGACTCGACAGCATTGATGCTGAGAGGAAAGGTCTCAGTCTAACATTTCTCATGGACTCCACTTTGTAATCATCATGATGTACTCCAGCATTTCAAGCCGGAATGTACTGAACCTGCGAGGTAGCTGCCATTTCAACCGGAAACTTCTACTCTTGTGGGGGTGGGGGGAGGGGAGAGATTGACAGACTCCCTCTAGTGGCTGCCTACGTTATGACGCCCAAGGGTAACGTGAAGTGGGGTAGCAGGAAACGCCCTTCAAATTCAGAGCCTTGTTGAAAAAGGCTGCACTTTTTTGACAATACGGCGTGTTACCTTTTCCCTGTTCGGAGTGCAATGGGAGAAAAGAATGTCAATGACAGGGGTGAGCGATGGGAGGAGGAGGCGGCGGCGTCCTCTTCTTAGGAGGTCTTGACCAGGTCGTAGACGTGGATGTGAAAGTCATCGTCGTACTTGATGTAGTACACGGATGGCTTGGCGGGCACCTGGTAGATCACCAGACCGGTTCTCTTCACTCCTTTGTCAGTGACGTACTCCACCTGCTTACCCACAAGGCTCTCGGTCTCCTCGCCCGGCTTCCTGTCAGCTGGGAGCAAGTGTTTATTCTCTGGAGGAGGCGGGGGGGAGAGATGCAAAAGAACAAGCCCAATAAGACATCAAACTTGTGGCAAATTAATCTCTTCACAGACCTGCATGCTGGTCGTCAACACGAGCGTCGGGAGCATCGATCGATCGCGCGCACAGAAAGCGTCGGCGTACCTGCTTCAGGTAAGATGCGCAGGTCTCCGTCCTCGAAGTCGTCCCACAGCTGGTACATGTAGAGGACCGGGTCCTTCTCGTAGGTGATGTAGTACCAGTTGGTCATGATGGGAGCGCGGGAGAGCACCATGCCCCTCCACTCGTTCTTCTCCCCGTCCTCCTTTTCGAACAGGTGCTCCACCGCCTTCCCCACCAGCTCCTCGGCGTCGTGAGGAACCTTGATCTTGTTGTTCACTGTCGAAGCCGGACGACACGCGGAGGTCAAAGGGCATGCAAATATGGAAAAACAAGGACCTGGGATGTTTACTTGTACTTTTATCTATCCAGCGCAAAAAAAACACAGATCACATCTGACTATCATGGGTATTTGCGTACTTGTGTTGGAAACTAAATTGCATTTTTACATTTTTACATTTTAAGCATTTAGCAGACGCTCTTATCCAGAGCGACTTACAAGATGTGCATTAATACATGGTAGGAACAATCATAGTTTGAGGCACAAGATCAGTGCAGTAATACAGTGATAGACATCGTTGTAGGCAGCTGCATACCATACCTGTAACACTGGGAAGGAAAAGGTTAGTAATTTTTTTAAATTCAATGAGAAGGCAGGGATGCATATACAAGAAGTGTTGAGCAAGTGTATGACAATAGGCTAGATGTACAGAATTCAGTGGTATTTTTTTATATTTTGCAGTGGTAATTATATTTTAATTTAATTATAATTATTTCAATAATCATTTTTAATTATTATTACAAATAATTGTATTGATTTTTGTTGCTGAAACGCAAAACATACTAATATTTTGAGCTGGAAATGCAGAATGTCTTGTTACTCTTCACACAAGTACACTGCAGAACATGGCAGGGCAGAAAAACCCCCACTACCTTCTGGTGTGGGAGCAGCCAAAGCACGCACCAAAAAAAAAGTTTATTTGTTGCAACTTTATTGACCTAAACGAGGGATTACAACTTGCAAGGGTCCTCGTTGAGGATGGGAGAGCACATCAAAACACGTCTCAAACCTGCGCAGGCCCTCGTTCCCTCGGCTTTCGTCAAGCCAGACAATCTGAGCCGAGCCGGGGCCACTCACTCACTCACCCACTTTCTCCGTGAGCACCTGCAGGTTGGACACCCTCTCGTCCTTGAAGAGCTCGATGCCGTAGACGCAGTCGAAGCCGTCGTACTTCACCATGAAGAGCAAGGGGTTGACGCTCAGCCGGTCCAGAACCGTGCCCTTCCACTTGGTGAGGGCGCCCTTCTCCCTCCAGCTGTGCTGGATCCTCATTCCCAGGATGCTGTTGGGATCAGCGGCCAGGCCGTCACTCAACTCCCCACTGCTGCGCTTCCTGGAAGGGGGAGAGACACAACCACACAGTGTGGTCCTGTGTGGCTCAGTAGGTAGAGCATGGTTCTGTGTGGCTCAGTAGGTAGAGCGTGGTTCTGTGTGGCTCAGTAGGTAGAGTGTGGTTCTGTGTGGCTCAGTAGGTAGAGCGTGGTTCTGTGTGGCTCAGTAGGTAGAGCGTGGTTCTGTGTGTCTCAGTAGGTAGAGCGTGGTTCTGTGTGTCTCAGTAGGTAGAGCGTGGTTCTGTGTGTCTCAGTAGGTAGAGTGTGGTTCTGTGTGGCTCAGTAGGTAGAGCGTGGTTCTGTGTGGCTCAGTGGGTAGAGCATGGTTCTGTGTGGCTCAGTAGGTAGAGCGTGGTTCTGTGTGGCTCAGTGGGTAGAGCATGGTTCTGTGTGGCTCAGTAGGTAGAGCGTGGTTCTGTGTGGCTCAGTAGGTAGAGCGTGATTCTGTGTGGCTCAGTTGGTAGAGCGTGGTTCTGTGTGGCTCAGTAGGTAGAGCATGGTTCTGTGTGGCTCAGTAGGTAGAGCGTGGTTCTGTGTGGCTCAGTAGATAGAGTGTGGTTCTGTGTGGCTCAGTAGGTAGAGTGTGGTTCTGTGTGCCTCAGTAGGTAGAGCTTGGTTCTGTGTGGCTCAGTAGGTAGAGCGTGGTTCCGTGTGGCTCAGTAGGCAGAGCGTGGTTCCGTGTGGCTCAGTAGGCAGAGCGTGGTTCTGTGTGGCTCAGTAGGTAGAGCGTGGTTCTGTGTGGCTCAGTAGGTAGAGCGTGGTTCTGTGTGGCTCAGTAGGTAGAGCGTGGTTCTGTGTGGCTCAGTAAGTAGAGCATGGTTCTGTGTGGCTCAGTAGGTAGTGTGGTTCTGTGTGGCTCAGTAGGTAGAGCGTGGTTCTGTGGGGTTCAGTAGGTAGAGCGTGGTTCTGTGTGGCTCAGTAGATAGTGTGGTTCTGTGTGCCTCAGTAGGTAGAGCTTGGTTCTGTGTGGCTCAGTAGGTAGAGCATGGTTCCGTGTGGCTCAGTAGGCAGAGCGTGGTTCTGTGTGGCTCAGTAGGTAGAGCGTGGTTCTGTGTGGCTCAGTAGGTAGAGCGTGGTTCTGTGTGGCTCAGTAGGTAGAGCATGGCGCTGACAATACTTAGGTTGTGGGTTTGATTCCTATTGGGGCCACATATACTGAAAAATGTATGCATTTATTACTGTAAGTCGCTTTGGATAAAAGCGTCTGCTAAATGGCATGTATATATTATATTATACACACAGTGTCCCGACACTTTACCTCCACCAGGACAAATCATGCAACGATGCTGGAGCCAGCTTCCAATTTCCAATTTCGCAAGCAGGCAAAAAAACCTACTATTTAGGTCATTTAAAGCTGACCTGGTTGCACTTGTTTGCCACAAGTTAGCTGCCCTAGGTTAGCGCCATGTGCTTCAAAATATTGAGGTGATTGTGGTGAGCCATTGTGCAAGTGGGAAAAGAGGAACCGAACGGTTAAAGCCAGAACAGGAACCATGTCGATTTACACCACACGCACGCCAAGACCAGACATGGCGAAAAGGCAGTGCTAAAGCAAACATCACAACACAAACATCTCCATATTTGTTTTTCGGATATTCAAAAGCATTCACGTGTCCGTGAATAATATAGAAATGGTTGCACGCACGGTCCACACCACTTGTGTATGTCAACACACAAAACTCATGTAATAACACACAAAAACGTTTTACAACAGGAATCAACTTTGGGGGTTTCTTTTCTGACACATCAAGGGAAGAAAGGCTGGTGGGCAAGAAAAAGAAAATACATGCAAGAAATGAAAACATTACTATGTTGTCAAGGAAATACATTCCAGGTCTTGCTGCATACCTGCCTTTTTTCTTTGACATCTTCCAAATAATTCAAATCCTAAGACAGAGAAAAAAGGTAGAAAAAAGACATAATGGATGCATGATTAGACTGCATTAATTTACTAACACTAAAGATAAAAACGTATACATGTACATGTCTGGCTTCTACCTACTGGACGAAAGTGATCTGACAAGATTGAAGCCTTAATGTATCTTTTAATAAAGGCTGTTGTTGTTGTTATGCTATCATTAATTGTACTTCAGAGATGAGGGGGTATCGAGCCGTACAGTCTTACCTTTGAATACGGGCAACCCCCCCCCCCCAAAAAAACCATTACAATCATTCACTCGGAATAAATCAAACCAAATATGAAAGCAAAAACACGATACGACAGGGCCAAGGCACGGCCCTCAAGTTTCTTCCTGTAACATGATTTCCTTGTTCTACTTTCGAACAGCTGTCCTGGAGAGGGCTCGCTAGCTACCGCCAATTCCATCAACCCACGAGCAATAATTATTACGCAGAAATGAATATGAGACATGGGAGTTTCGCACGTGGCAAACATTAAATAATTTATTTGATACATTCCGTTGTAACGTATCACAACCTCCTAACAACAAAAGAATGACCTCACTGTAAACATGTCCCTTATATAAACACTGCGGTGTCAACGTTTGAGAAACATCGTTCTACTAGCATGACAGTATTGTCATTCAGTCATCCCCAATCGAGCAGCATCCATACTAGCCTAGCAAGCTAGCTAGATAATGTAATGTTGCGGCAAATTCTCATTCCCAGGTTAAAAAAAACGACGTGCATGAAATGCATTGTATTGCTATTGGGTTAATTCGTTCGTCGAATCTGTCGCTAGTTAATAAACGCCTGTACATAATGATATATTAGCGAACTATATAATTGCACGGCAGCGTGGACAATGCAACGGTCCACGTCACATGCACAATATCATTGTTTTTGAGTTCATTTCAGATACCTCTACATCAAGCAGCATCGCTGTCAAAGCCTTGGCTACATTCGCAACAGGCAAACGGGTCCTTTTGATGGATTTAGCGTAACCAACTAGCGATAATTACATGTCCTTGATTGCCCATGTCCTTGAAATTGGACACTGATATTAATTAGAAATTACCTGGACAATATTTCCATGTCTGAGTGATGCAATTCTGTCTGCCGAGCGCAGTCTACCTCACATGCGAGCTTCCTTGGGGGGGAAAATGGGGGGAAATTACAGTGGTAGAAAAAACTACAACCCCCAACGTATAGAAAGTACAAAGACAACTTGAAAGTGAAGAACGCAACTTCGCAATGTACACTGGGAACTGGTGTTCTTATCTGGAACAAGGTTTTTAAAGCCACAGAGGGTGACTAAATCTGAACTTTTTATAGGGGGGGGAGACGATGTTCTCTGTTTTAATGTCATACATTGTCCTTGCGCACTTTTGATATATATGTACATATAAATATATCAGTATTATGTATTTATATTTTCTGTAATTATTTTGTAACCATGATATAAATTATGCACAATTTTAGTGCATTGCCAATGCATGAACCACCCATATCACCTTCACAATGTAGTCGGCCATAAAAGAACTACATTGCCAATATTGGACCGAGGCAAAGTGTAACCGCCGTTGAATTCCCCTTCAAATAATGGAACAGTCCACAAATCCAAATGTAGTCGACAAGTAGTAATGAACCCAACGGAGATCTTTAATGTTCCCCAGAAGACCAGAGCCTGAAGAGCGCTCGCTGGCTTATTAGTAATGTAACGCAATGCATGTGATAGAGTATACCTACGTATCTAATTTGTCTATGTAACACATAATTATATTAAATCACGAATTGAACTCTACTTTAAATATAATGGTTTGTTGGATGAATTTGACATGTGATCAAATTCATTGGTGTCCCTGTACACAAATGACAATTTAATGAAGTTTCACAGAAGGTAGGCAATGTTTAATGAGAAAACACAAATCAGTAAAAAGCAAAGAAAAATGTAAGACGAAGAAAGAGAAAAAACTGACGAAAGGCAATGGTATTAACCACGTTTGATCACTTTTCTGATCCATTTTCTGTAGCTGTTAATGTTTGTGTACACATCCGGGGTTATAGGATCTCCACAGCGACTTCCAGAGAAGGAGACAACGCCTGCTGCCTTTCCATCGCACACCAGCGGACCCCCAGAATCCCCCTGCAATGCATAACACGCACGGTAAGGAAAGCGCAAACACTCGGAGCAATGAATCACAACGCTCTCTGCCAATTAACATACCTATCGGTCACAAGTAGGAAAGGTAGAAAATAAATTTTTAAAACACTAAAATATAATAAGTTCATCACACCCTTGATCCATGTTCAGTGTTGGACGAAGTACACAAAACCCTTTACTTGAGTACATGTACAGATACCCTGATAAAATATGACTCCAATAAAAGTAAGAAGTCCTACATTTAACCCCATTTGCCTTTGAAATGTAGGGGAATGAAAGGAAAAATCGGAATACTTAACTAAGCACAGATACTTGAAAAATTGTACTTCAGTACAGTAATAAGTCAAAGTAAAGTAAATGCACTTTGTTAGTGTCCACCACTGCAATTAACATACTTTTCGATCACAAGTAGGAAAGGTAGAAAATACATTTTTTAAATGCTAAAATTAAAATGCTAAAATCATCATACCTTTCACCCAGTTTAGAGACACCCTAATCTACTCAAGGCTGACAGTGCTTTTCTAGTATATATTTGTGTTGTATACTGCATGTGGGAATTCCAGTACATTGTTACCAGGTCAGTTCTGTGGTTCTGTGTGGCTCAGTAGGTAGAGCATCGCAATGACAACGCTTAGGTTGTGGGTTCCATTCCCATTGGTGCCACATATACCGAAAAATGTATGCATTCACTTCTGTAAGTTGCTTTGGATAAAAGCGTCTGCTAAATGGCATATATATTATTACTGCACCTTTTGTGCACATTGCGTTTTGTAGACCATGACGGTAAGTAAGATAGCCTTTATTAATCCCGGGGGGGGGAATTTGGTTTGTCACAGCAGCAATGATACAGGAGGCAGTGAAAGAACACACAAGACATACAGGACATCACAGTATACTGAATAATAAATACAAGATAAATATATTTTAAAAAACTGAGTAAAAACCTAGCAACTATACAGACATACAGAACATCATAGTATATTGAAATACCAGATGCTAAAATACAAGAATAAAAACAAACAAAACAAAAAACAAACAAAACAAAAAACAAACAAAACAAAAAAACAGTGTCCCTGCTTCCACGTGTTTAAAAGAATGGCACAAGCGTTCGTTTGGTCGTTCGGGAACCTACCGAGCAGAAGCCCTGGAAAGCCCTCTGGCCCGTCGCGCACACCATGCGCTTGGTGATCCGAGCAACGCCACTCCACTCCTGGGCGCAGTCTGGGCGCACTCTCACGGTGGTGGTGTTCACCTCCTGCAGTGTGTCAGGGAAGGTGTCGTTGTCACCTACGTCCCCCCACCCTGCCGTGCTGCACACTTTGCCCGGTGGTGGTCGGGATCCCAGCAGAGAGATCAACTGCACGGTTTTAGTCAGGTTCGCCTTCCCATTCAGCTAA
Source organism: Aldrovandia affinis (assembly GCA_029706075.1). NCBI lineage: Eukaryota > Metazoa > Chordata > Actinopteri > Notacanthiformes > Halosauridae > Aldrovandia > Aldrovandia affinis. Next base: position 121,134 of record JAINUG010000290.1, on the reverse strand, counting down.
CAAAGACGACAGGAAAACAACAACAACAACAACAACAACAACAACAACAAAAAAGGTTAAAGAAGTGAAGTTTACGTTCTTCCGCGCGAATGCATTTCATCTGCAGCCACTGAAACGTTCTCTGACGGCGGGGGCTGCATATGTAACGGAGTCGGTTCTGCCCGCAGCGAGTTTCGAACCGAGGATCTCGACGCGACAAGAGAGCGAATTAGCCCGCCGCGCTAAAGGAAAACTAATCACACTCTTATCGACGTCACATTCTGTAGCGGACGCTCACGTACCAGAGCTCACCTGCTACACATGAATGTTTTAGGAAACTGTTCATTGATTGAAAAAAATGAAAATAAGATAAAAATGTACCTTGAGTAGCATGATGTCGTTCTCTTCACGGTTGTACTTGGGGTGTGGGTAGAAGATGCCGACCTCCAGCACCTGTTTAGATGTTTCACTCGCGTTTAGGGAGTGAGCCCCCAGTACCACTCTGTATTTCCTGAAACTAAATAAACACCTGCGTTTACAGAATTCTCCCACACCCCACACACACACACACACACACACACATGACCTCTCACCGGTGGAAATTTAAAGCTGAACACTCATTCCATAGGCCTTCGCTGGAGCTGGCAATGAAAGTGTTGGGGAGAGCTCACCTGTTACAGTGTGCAGCTGTGAGCACAAAGTCCTCCCTGATCAAGATGCCCCCACACACATGTGTCCTGCCGTCCTGCAGGGAGGCCATGTAAGGGCGGGAGTGGGGCGCTGCTTCGTTCCCCCCGACGATACCCACTCTGCCTCCTTCAGCGCCTTGGGATAATACCAGGAGGAACATGTTAACACATGCACACACACACCTCAAAGCTGGCGCCCACTTCAGATTTGTCTATACATATTGTCAACAATTCAACAAATTGTCAACAACAATTCTTATTGTCATGTCGTGGTTCTGTGTGGCTCAGTAGGTAGAGCATGTCGTTGACAATGCTTAGGTTGTGGGTTCGATTCCCATTGGGACCACATATACTGAAAAATGTATGCGCTCACTACTGTAAGTCGCTTTGGATAAAAGCGTCCACTAAATGCGTCCATTTATTTTTTTAAAGGGCTGCAATTCCTACACGGTTCACCCGATATGGATGTAAATACCCTCAAATGAAAGGTGACAGTCTGCACTTCACAGTCATTGTGTCATTTCAAATCCAATGTGCTGCTGGAGTACAGAGCCACAACAAAAAATGTGTCACTGTCCAAATACTTACGGACTGCACTATATATGTATATATATATATATATATATGTATATATATATATATATATATATATATATATATATATATAACCCACTCTGTTACAGCTGTAAACATCCAAATGGTGGCAAATAGTTAAAGTATGAGAAACATTCTAGTTAAGAGGATGCAGTCTTAGATAGAACATTCTATTTAATACATGGTTGAAAAGTAACTCTCCCCTGCAGCGATGACTGTCCTTCAGCCGCAAACACACAGTTATAAATATCTTATGATTCTTCTGCTTTTCATGATCTACAGCATTTAGACAGTGGCGCTGTGGTAGTTTAAAATGATTAAAATATAGCCTTATTATAGAAATAAATAACTTGTTTGACTTACCGTTCAGGGCAACGTAGAGCACTGCTTGCAGACATAGCAAGAAAGACATGGTCACTGTTTGTTGTGTAATGCCAGGGGATGCGAGTGAATTTAAGTGTATTGGAATGGATATCTTAGTCACCAAAGAAAAGGAAGTAATAACAGGCTTGTGAAATTAAACCGGACCACAAACAGATGAGTGGTTTCGACAAGATGGGCACGGTCAATGTTTTCACAACCAATTACTGGCATCCTTGGCATGTGTGTCAGTTATTTTTCTATACTTTATCTATGATTATTAATAAAAATACACCACCTGATTTCAACACAATCACTATTAAATGGAGCACTTTGTTTTGTTTTGCACTCACCTGTTTCAAGTGCAATTTTGACACTAACTCGCAACGACTCATTGACGAATGGGTCGGAATCAGCGTTGAAAGGCCTCAAATATCCCAATTCAAGTTACCCACCTAAGAAATGAATGCCCCTGTTACACACATCTACTTAGAAAGTAAACCTTAATTCCTCACAGTTTCCTGAAGTACTTTGCCATCTTTCTACCCAAGACAGTCAATAAATAAAACATTTTAACCAAATAATTTGAGATTAATGTGAAAATTAATGTTTTTGAAGATGGTTACATCTGAAAGAAAATATTGAGAATTGTCCTGCTGCAGTATATCTCATTAAATAAGCATATTCTACCAAAACTCATTCTGTTTTTAGAATATCCATTAAATGATGGACATGCACAAACTCAGCTACCACTTTTACAAAGCTTTGCAGGCTTAGTATTTCTTGAATTGCATATATATATATATATATATATGAATTGAATGTAAAGCCACAATCTAAACATCTTATGGTGTTTTAAATTACTTTTAAAAATATTTCTTGTCCTTTGTCTAACTTCTCTGCCAGGGCAGTGGGTAGACAGGGCACAGGCGTTTCAGTCGTGTCACAACTTTCACGATGAAATACTGGTGAGATCTTGTGAAATTTGTGAATAAACCCCAACGGTCAATGTGCATGGTTAGGAAATATGTGGCTGAGTTTCTGCTGGAAGGGGTGCTGATGTGCCAGTAGGGGGCACTCTTCCCTCTGGTCCAAATAGAAATCCAAAGCCCCAGCACAGGGGACACTGTGCTGCAGAAGGTGCCATCCTTCAGGGGAGACTTTAAAACTGAGGCCTTGACTCTGCGCTCATTGAGGATCCCATGATGCTGTTTGAAAAAGTAGTTTTTTTTAATTTTTATTTTTAAACCTGTTACCTGGTCAAATTCCCACAAAGACAGGCTCTCTACATCTAGCTACCTAACTGTGGCCTACATCTGATTGGCTACACACTCCCTTGCATTCCCTTCCCAAATTCATTCCCCAGGTTGTCACTGAAAATGAGAAATTAGTTCTCAGTTGAACTGCCTGGTTGAAAACAATTGAGGCATTGTCTCCTCAAAATTGAGGAAAGAAGAGAAATACAGGAGAGAAAATAAATTAAACTACCCTTCATAATATATATATGTGTGTGTGTGTGTGTGTGTGTGTGTGTGTGTGCGCGCATGTGCGAGTGTGTGTGTGCGTGTGCGAGTGTGTGTGTCTGAGTGTGTGTGTGTGCGCGCATGTGCGAGTGTGTGTGTGCATGTGCGAGTGTGTGTGCGTGTGTGTCTGAGTGTGTGTGTGTGTGTGTGAGCGCACGTGTGAGTGTGCGTGTGTGTGTCTGTGAATGTGTAAAAAACAACTTGTAAAAATAATATTACTGTATCCCTGAAAAGACACACTACGTTTATATTGCACTTTATGAAAACAGTACCACCAGCCCAGCTCTTGGGTTGACCCACCTCTGTAGGTTATTGAGGCACCATACACACAACTGACAAAATATTGTTGTCATATGCATAACCTTCTAACCAAGTGTAAAATCAACAGCAAAGGAGAGTATTACTTTTATTACAAGTTACATTGGAACAACCCTTCCTATCTGCATTAAAAATAAATATTGACTTTGTCACAAACGGTTGAATTCTCAGAAGCTCCGTTGTGAACCACACTGGGGCTTTTGGCTCAGGGGCCTTCCGGTTCCATGGTTGACTTGCAAGAAAACGAAAAGATAAAAGTGCTCATCATGCTCCTAGCTGGCCTGGGTACAGAATGGTTTGTGAAGTTAGTTCACCTTTTCAGTCCCAGGATCTAGGCGAGTTTGCAAAGCCACCTGCTGACACAGACTCTTGTGAAAGAGAGTGGTATTCACGCACGTGTTAGAGTTGTAAGCAATTTCAATGATAGGTTAAATGATAGTAAGGATGTAACCACTTAGAGCAGGGGTGTCAAACTCATTCCATCGAGGGCCGAGTGTGTGCAGGTTTCTGTTGTAACCAATGCACTACACCAGGTGATTTAAATTTAGTTGAAGAAGTGAGCTAATTAGTGAAATCACCTGGTGTAGTGCATAGGTTGCAACAAAAACCTGCACACACTCGGCCCTCGATGGAATGAGTTTGACACCCCTGACTTAGAGTGTTACATCCCCAGACAGAGCTGGTGGTGAATACATGGTTTTCCTCCCAAAATCACATTAGAAAAGAGAATATATTTATTTGTAAACATCAAACAGTTTATAGTCGTATACTATTCATAGTATATACAGCATTGTGTGTGCTATAATAGTTCACCGCAATAGTCACAGCACAGATGTAGGCTACCTTTTCAATATAGCTTTGGTTTGGTTCTGAATTTTGATATTCAGATATAGCAGTCAAATATTGCCAATTAGCAAAGGTTAATAAGAGTAGGCTACTTGCTGATATTGTCATAGGACCCTTATTCTGAAGCAAGGCGCTCCCGGGACTTATCGTTAGCCAACAGTTACTTTAATGGGAAATGGAAGTCATCACTCTTTCACTGCCTCCAGGTGGCAGTGTGCATTCAATTCAAGGTACCGGTGAGGGGGTACTGCACCCTCTTACCTTCGGTCACTTATTGCGTCCTACACCCCCCCATCCATATCTCTCCGACCGGCCTGTCCTGGACAGATGGCTGTCCCCTCTCTCCGCACACCCGCTAGCCGCCCATCGAGGCACCGCCTCTTCTCTGCACTCGTCTCTAGATGGTGGAATGACATATCCACTCGGTCAGGACAGCAGAATCTCTAGCTGTCTCCTCTGAAAAAGACTGGAAACTCACTGTTTGCGACTTCGCCTCGATTAAAGGACAACATTTTTTTCCCCCTCCCCTTTGCATTACAGGTTTTGCGGCATGGAATTCACCAACGATGATAATTAGACTGTAGCCTACTATTCGATAGCCCTTAGCGGTGATCTCTAGCCATAATGCACTCTTGCAAGTCCTGTTTGGATAACAGCTTCTGCCGAATTGCAATTGTGGACCTGTTGCAAAAGCTCCCTCTCTGGCTTCTGTTTGCCGTACATTGCTATTTGGATTTCTGTTAAATGCGTGTAATATAAATATATATAAAGGATATGAAATAGCATGTTTTAAATACATTTTCAATTAAAAAACGAAACAGAAGTTAAAGATTCGCTTGTTCTCTCCATCACGTTTTCTATTAAATGCCTTGTGATACGTGTGGGCGGCAGTGCGGTGTCAATGCCACTGTGTCATGGTTTGGTTAGGAACCTGGACTAACTTAGAGGTGGCAGGTTTAGTCCCAGGTGAAACTGAAGGAAAGGAAAAACTGTTTAAGTCGCTCTGGGTAAGAACATCTGCTAAATGGCTGAAATGTAGATGTGTGGTTTAAGAGCACGGTGAGTGAAAATGAGAGAGAATTGTCCGGGACAGAGGGAGGTTGTCGTTGTAGAATCTGCAACCGTGAGCGCTCAAATTCTGCACGCCTTCCTGCCCTAAGACAGACCAAACGCTTTGATCATTTCATTACTAGTCTTGAGAACAAGTAATGTGGTGGACCACAAAGCTAAACCTGTTTTCTTGAACTCCCTGCACAACAAAATCTCACCACATCACAAGAGCAATGCATTCAATTTTCCCACCACTTGTAAAAAACATTCATGAATGCCGATACTATTTTATGTTTGCATAAAACATAACAACATTTCCATTAAAGATATACAGACATCCACAACAATACAGTACAACATACAGTATTTGCATATATTTTATTGCAGAAAATATAAGACCAGAATCACAGCATGCATATAGGAATAGCCACAATCCACTCTTAAACACAAACCCACCACAGTACATTGTTTTTAAAGCATAATTATAGTATCTAGTTATTATATTACTATTTTCTAAAGATAAGTAAATTAGCAATGTAATGATAAACCTAGGAATAATGCTTGGCTGGACATAATCTAAGACTTAAAATATGTATTTTAAGATAAATACGTATTGTATTTATCTACCAAACATAATGGTAACGCAAAACTATAAAGCTATGTTAAAAAATAAACCTTCTGGCTGATAGAAATGAAACTGAATATGTAATGAATAACCCTCACCTAATGGCAAAGTGGTAGTTGTTGTGATAAGAAACATTATATTCCCCATCTGTCCCTCCCCTGATGCAGATCTTCACCGTAAACCCAATCAGTTGTACCACAGGCAATCATTGTACAAGGCTTTCATTATTCAGCACCCAGAGAGACAAACACAGTGGCGTGATTGCTTGACCTCAGCTCCATCTGCTGGAAGCAGAGGTGATCAAAGTCTACATGAAGACTTAAGAATCGTTTTTGTTGTGCTCCTTGATCCAGGGCAAGAATTTTGAGATCTGCGTGTAAACGTTGGGTATGTTGGGATAATCACAATTTCCCACCCTGGTTGAAGGAGACGATTCCCACTGCTACACCACCGCACAACAAGGGACCCCCTGAGTCTCCCTGCAAGAGAAAAAGAGGGGATTCAGCCTTTCGGGAATTGTGGAAAACGCCTCAATATTCCACCTAGTTTTTCTAGTCCAACTCATCTCATATCCATTTTCTTTGGAGTATTGTGAAACGTTTGCAAGCCCAATACTGTAGAGCGCCAGTGCCAGAGCCTCGCAAATGCTTAACGATGAAATAGATAAAACATTATAGCACTGCATCCCTTACTAAGCTTGCAACTTTATTGGCTGAAGAATGAATTGGGACATGTCTGTCCTTCGTCAGCGTGATGAAGACTCTGACGGAAGACAGATGTGTCCGAAACGCATGTCCGTCATCCTTCAGTCAATAAAGTTGCAAACTTGGCAAGGGACGCAGTGTTCTGGTGTTTAATTCATATCTACTTTCTTTATCTGTTTAGCTCCAGAGTGACAGGCGCCTGTGGGCTGCCAGACAGACGACGTAGATTCGTGCTGGGAGATATATTCTCTATCTAAACTGGGGGTATTCTAATACAGGCCTCAGTGTCTGCAGGTATTTGCTCCAACCACGCACTACACCACCTGATTTCGAATAATTACTTTACCTCCTTGGTCCAGGGAGCGAGCTAATTAGTGAAATCAGGTGGTGTAGTGCGTGGTTGGAGCAAATACCTGCAGACACTGCGGACCTCGAGGCCTGGATTTGAACACCCCTGGTCTAAACTCTCCAGTCTTGATCGCTGGTGAGTTGTTGTACAAACCTTGCATGCCCCGTGTTTGGTGTTGTACCCTCCAGCGCAGATTATGTCAGGAGGCAGTTTTTTATTTTTATTGACGATATCCCACGCTTTCCGGCAGACACTGATGTCAATCGTGGCCACATTGACATCACGGAGGTCGAAAACAGATTCCCCGCGGGTTTTAATGGCACCCCAACCAGCAACAAGGCACCTGGTGTTTGGTCTGATGGCTTTGTCCTTCGTTGGAATCTTCACCTTCTGCACCGTTGTGCTGAATTTAACTTTTTCCGATAGCTTGAGAAACACAAATCAACAAAAGATGCAGGTTGTTATGAAAAAGCACAGTACAGCTCACCCAGTAAAGGAAACAAATTGCATGAATGCTGACTACCTGACAAAATCAATCCGTCCACTAGCATTCATAATCCTGACCTTGAGATCATTTTCAGTCTGACTGTAAGTAAATATATAGTATTTGAGAATACTTGACAATTAAAATATAGAGCCAATAATGAGTGAACTGAATGTTATTAAAAAAACTGTAAAAGGACAAACTGCACACTACCTGCAGAAGCATGATGTCATTGCCTTCGTACACTTTTTTGTACAAGTCGTGTTTTATTTTGCTTTTCACGTTGAACCTCTGAACATTCTTGTTTAGGTTGTGAGTGCCAAGAATCACACTCATGTTGCCCCTGCACAGCATGGAAGAAGCACACTACGTTAGATCCTTTCTTTATGTTTCACTGCACAACTCTTCCAAATAATTGTAAATATATTTGCATTGAGACATACCATGAGTGGGGTCTGAGCACATCTTAATTTCAGGTGGCAGGCGTATATATATATAGTATTCCCTTGGCCTGCACACCAATCTGTCACAGGACCATTGCCCCAATCCATCTCTATGACACAGAGTGCAGTAAGCACAATTGGAAAGCGTTGCATTACAAAATCGCCGGGTCTGGAGCCCACAGCCTTCTGATGTTAGCGTGGACTCTGCTTACAAAGTCTTAAGACTGCAGAATGACTGCACCTTTACATGATACGTACAATGCGCACACTATCCCATGCTGACAGCGTAGTGAAGAGCCCAGCAGACCTTACCCTGTGCCACAGTGTGCCGCAGTGAGCACAAAGTTGGGAGACACCAGGAAGCCTCCACAGACATGCTTCCCGTCCCTCTGCACGGAAGCCATGAACGGCAGGGTGCCCTTCTTCGCAATTTTTCCATTGATGATCTCCCCACCAAAGGAAGCTGGTAGGTCAGTGACAGAGACACAGAGTTGGGTCCGGTTCCCCCGCATCGAAATAAAAGATCCGCCACCGACCATAGATATAACAGGAAACATTTAATAACTGGATCTCTGATAAAGCACAAAATGTCACCCAAATCACATGGGGCAAAGAAATCCTTGCGTCCGTGCCTACGAACATTTGTTGGATTTGGCATTTGGGCACTCCCGTATGAAAGATGCCCCTTCCATGTTTAAAAAAACCCGAAAACATTAACCTTTTCCTTCCCAGTGTTACAGGTATGGTACGCAGCTGCCTGCAATGATGTATATCACTGTATTACTGCACTGATCTCTTGCGCAACCTATGATGGTTCCTACCATGTATTTATGCACATCTTGTAAGTCGCTCTGGATAAGAGCGTCTGCTAAATGCTTAAAATGTAAAATGTATATGTTCATTACTTGCAGACAGAGAGAGGTGTTTGCCGTGGGATTGGTGACTTACCTGTGTGAGCCAGGGAGATGAGGAGAGCCACCAGAGGAACCATGAGAGCGGCAGGCATGGTGTCCGTGAGGCTGTCAAACCTTCTGACCGAGAGGCGCTCACCGCTCCACTTTTATCTGGCCCCCCTACAGGAAGCTGTGACCACCACTGAGGTTTTGAGTAGGAGAGATCTTCAAATTCTTCAGTATTTCTTCAAAGAAGCCCCCTCCTTTGTCACCTAGTCAGGCCCCCCCCTGGCCCCTTTCAAAGCAGCCCCCTCCTTTGTCATCTAGCCCAAGCCAATTGGGGTCAGATTGAGATGAGCCTCTTCAGACAGCCACGAGTCTCCCGTTTAAAATTTGGGGTAAATTTGACCCCATTCAATGTTTTCTAAAAACATAAATAACATTCTTTTTTCTGCTTGATACTTCATGACTTTTCCCGATTTCATGGGGAAAACTTGGTAAACATAAAATTAACATGATAATTAACAATTAACAGCCTTGGGAAAGACACTGGTGGGGCAATATTTCCAGCCTCTCTGTCATCCTCCCGCAAAATGGTTGCATATATGCAGTAAAACTCTAGTGTGTATATGAGTATGCAAAGCAATGACGTTTATTAGCATGGTCAATTCCTTAAACTCAGATGTTAACTAAACAGCTTTGGGTGCTGAAAGTACCAGGCACCAAAAAAGATATAAATATATGCCCAGAACTCTATTGATTGAAGTAGTGCAAACAGACTGCCAATAGAATCAAATAAAATCAAGATTTCTATTTGGATCAAGTGAGTGACAGACATTTACCTTTTGAGCACGGAAAGCAATGCCAAGCAAAGAGCTTGATTAATCATCTGTGCATGGGAATGGGGTGAATTGAGTCTCCTGTGAGTCTCTTGTCAGGAACTCGTGATGTATATTTATAAAGTCTTCTGGTTTTGTCTACTGCGCAAACCACACATGTGGAGGTTTTCTCGGATGGAACATATGCACCCTGTTGAATGTGCTGAGTAATGTTTGGTGGTCTGTGCAATGTCTGTCTGTCTCCCACCAATGGTAGATAATGATTGTTTCCATTTGCAGCCCCCTATGCTTGAGCACCTGTGGTGGGGCCTTCCTGCAGTTTGCATCTTCTACAAAAACCAACATCTTGCCACATGTTTCCAGCAAGTGACGCTTAGTGATCAGAACATAAGAACATAAGAATACATAATGATGAGAACGGGCCGTTCGGCCCATCTGATGCTGTGGTCTGATGCATGTCATGTCATGCAATTGGTTTACGTGAATAGCTGCTACTCATTGTGTCAGCAAACGTATTTTCATTGGTCATCTTGACTCTAGTGGTCTACCAAAAGGTCAATTTATGGGAATATTTAGGCAGCCTTTGGGTTATAACTGGATTTCTGCCCTGGTTGGACACAAATCGAGAAATTGGCAAACAAGACAAAAACTCATAGAGGTGAGAAGTTGTATGTTGTATGAGAACAGTTGGGGGTCACCCCCACCCCATCAACCACCCTTGCCCAAAAAACACATACACACACACACACACTCACTCAAAACTGCAATGCAATATCATATATGTTTATTCACCACTACTTGCATAACTTCAACATTAAGCAATTTGTCTGAGGCTCAATTTGTACTTCCTATGATATACTCGATCCAGGACAGGTACTTGGATATTTGAGTGTAGACATTGGGTGCTTCGGGTTTGTCACAGTTTTCCGTGTTGAATGACACGACACCCACCGCTGTACCGTTACACACCAGGGGACCTCCTGAATCCCCCTGCAAAGAGCAAAAAGGACAATTGATTAAACAAATGTCACAATACCAATATCAACATTTAAAAAAAAAGATTTTACCCATTTTTGGTCCAATTTGGAATGCCCAATTGTATCCTTTTTTCTCCCAATTTAGTGGCCAATTACACCCTCTATTTATTTCGATTTAATTCTCCCCACACGGGTCCACCGCTCATCTCTACGAGGCAAGCTAATTCTCCGTGGGCAGCGAACTCCGCTTCGTTCGAGACAGAATTCGCCCACTCACCTTCTGGAGACTCCTTTTCTGTGCTTTACGGCTCGCCCAAGCCAGCTCACCCTTCCCCCTCCCCCTGGGGTGGACAGACAAACGCCGCCCCCAATCGGGGCTGACGACCAGGGCCGGTCTGCTAGAGATGTGGGTTTCGAACCGACAGGCAATGCACACCACCCCGGACCAGCCAAAATGTGGTGCATTAGACCGCTACGCTCTCCGCCGCCCCCCCAATTGTATTCTAAAGCCACGCTCACTGCAAAACCCACTGTCAACCTGGGAGAGCGCAGACAAGCAACAAGCGCTCTCCTCTGAAACACATGATGTCAGCCGTGGCTTATTACAAGTTAAGCTCGCACAGACCTGAGTCGGAGGAAGACGCTTCATGTGCCTCTTTATACAGGCCGACTGCGGTTGCCCCATTAACCAGCGGGGGGCGCTGGTGTGCGATGACACACGGACACCCCGGCCGACTGAATCCCTCTCTCTACTCGCTACTGCTAATCATGGAATACCCAGCAGGGCTGCTGGCTGGAACAATGCCTTAACGGGATGAGCCACCCAGCAGCCCTCAATGGCAACATTTTACTGATGTATCATTTGACGAAGGAAAGAAGAAAACACTTCACATACCTGACAGAATCCTCTGTTGTCGGCACTTCCCCCTGCACACATCATCCTGGGTGTGATGGGGTTTTTTCCCCATATTTTTTGACAAACCTTTCGGTCCACCACGGTCACGTTGGCTTCCATAAGGCGTCGGCTTGCTGTCCCGTTCGTTTTGGTGGCTCCCCACCCTGCCACGCTGCAGACTGTTTTGGGCTTCTCATCCTTGTCTCGTTTGGGGCGATCGATCAACTTTACCGTCTTGCTCTTCTTAACTGCATTCTTGAGCTGCGCTCAAAAGCATAGGGAATCGTATAAGCAAACAACCGAGAGATCTTTACCAGGTAGAAGTGCACACACTGAACTTAAAGGGACCCGGGCTGATGCTGCAAGGAAATAAAACCCACGGATAGTATTTGGTTGGCCTCTTCAGAACCACAGCTCTTGGCTCGCTTGGCATCGGCATGAAACGCACTGATCAAGCTACAGGGGGGTAGACAATATAATGGAAATACCAAACAATCTATGAATATTTATGAACTAATAAGGGCTGCCCTTTGATTTCAGTACATCTTCTTGGACTGCTGTTATACAGGTTTTGGGGAGCTAGCACCAATCAGAGGTGACGCATATAACCAACCAGCCCTGAGTGGTTAAGATCAATCATGCCCCGCCAGACTCCCGATCATAGATGGCTATATGACCCGCTTGTGGTGGGCACCTTCTCGGCCTTAGCCGCTTGTAATTGCTCTTACGTACTTGCAGCAACATGATGTCATCATCCAGCGTGTCAGCGTTGAACCCCGGGTGGATGTGGTATAATTTCACTTCGACCCTGTCAGATCTTCTGCTCATGTCATGGACTCCAAGCAGGACAGTGAGGCTCTCTCCCCTTTGCAAAAAAAACCACATCTTTACACTTTGTTGTACGTCGCTCTGGATAAGAGCGTCTGCCAAATGCCTGTAATGTAATGTAATGTAACATCTTAAGTGCACATCCCACCTTTCATCTTAATACCTAAATATGGCGAGCGTACAAATATATATATATATATTTTTTTAAAAATGTTTTTACACTTGTTACATGTTAATATTGTTGGATACAATTCCCCGGCCCAGTGGGGGACCTTACCATGTCAGGCAATGAGCTGCGGTCATGACAAAAGATTCGGACACAAGGAAACCACCACAGATGTGCTGGTTCTTCTGCTGCACAGAGACCATGTAGGGTCTGGAGTGTGGCTTAGCCTCTCTGCCATTCACGATGCCAGACTCCTGTTGGCCTGGGACAGAAGGGTGTCAGCACGTGTAGTTACTTCCCCCCCCAACATTTGCTATTGTCCAACCGGTAATACTTAAAACTGTTAACAAAGATGAAGGAAAGCAGGGTAAAAAAACAAAAAAAGACTAGATATAAACTTGCAGATATGACATGCACAGTATATGGGTTTTGTGACTAGACATTATCAATAGAGAGGGTGGCCAGACATCTTGGCTTTACTGGGACAGTCCTGGATTTAGGTCAGTGACAGAGACACAGAGTTGGGTCCGGTTCCCCCGCATCGAAGTAAAAGATCCGCCACCGACCATAGATATAACAGGAAACATTTAATAACTGGATCTCTGATAAAGCACAAAATGTCACCCAAATCACACGGGGCAAAGAAATCCTTGCGTCCGTGCCGACAAACATTTGTTGGATTTGGCATTTAGGCACTCCCGTATGGAAGATGCCCCTTCCATGTTTAAAAAAACAAAAACATTACTAACCTTTTCCTTCCCAGTGTTACAGGTATGGTACGCAGCTGCCTGCAATGATGTCTATCGCTGTATTACTGCACTGATCTCTTGCGCAAACTATGATTGTTCCTACCATGTATTTATGCACATCTTGTAAGTTGCTCTCGATAAGAGCGTCTGCTAAATGCTTAAAATGTAAAATGTATATGTTCATTACTTGCAGACAGAGAGAGGTGTTTGCTGTGGGATTGGTGACTTACCTGTGTGAGCCAGGGAGATGAGGAGAGCCACCAGAGGAACCATGAGAGCGGCAGGCATGGTGTCGGTGAGGCTGTCAAACCTTCTGACCGAGAGGCGCTCACCGCTCCACTTTTATCTGGCCCCTTTCAAAGCAGCCCCCTCCTTTGTCATCTAGCCCCAGCCAATTGGGGTCAGATTGAGATGAGCCTCTTCAGACAGCCACGAGTCTCCCGTTAAAAATTTGGGGTAAATTTGACCCCATTCAATGTTTTCTAAAAACATAAATAACATTATTTTTTCTGCTTGATACTTCATGACTTTTCCTGGTTCCGTGGGGAAAACTTGGTAAACATAAAATTAACATGATAATACCAGCCTTGGGAAAGACACTGGTGGGGCAATATTTCCAGCCTCTCTGTCATCCTCCCGCAAAATGGTTGCATATATGCAGTAAAACTCTGGTGTGTATATGAGTATGCAAAGCAATGACGTTTATTGGCATGCTCACTTCCTTAAACTCAGATGTTAACTAAACATCTTTGGGTGCTGAAAGTACCAGGCACCAAAAAAGATATAAATATATGCCCAGAACTCTATTGATTGAAGTAGTGCAAACAGACAACTGCCAATAGAATCAAATAAAACCAAGATTTCTATTTGGATCAAGTGAGTGACAGACATTTACCTTTTGAGCATGGAAAGCAACGCCAAGCAAAGAGCTTGATTAGTGCATGGGAATGGGGTGAATTAAGTCTCCTGTGAGTCTCTTGTCAGGAACTCGTGATGTATATTTATAAAGTCTTCTGGTTTTGTCTACTGCGCAAACCACACATGTGGAGGTTTTCTCTGATGGAACATATGCACCCTGTTGAATGTGCTGAGTAATGTTTGGTGGTCTGTGCAATGTCTGTCTGTCTCTCACCAATGGTAGAAAATGATTGTTTCCATTTGCAGCCCCCTATGCTTGAACACCTGTGGTGGGGCCTTCCTGCAGTTTGCATCTTCTACAAAAACCAACATCTTGCCACATGTTTCCAGCAAGTGACGCTTAGTGATCAGAACATAAGAACATAAGAATACATAATGATGAGAACGGGCCGTTCGGCCCATCTGATGCTGTGGTCTGATGCATGTCATGTCATGCAATTGGTTTACGTGAATAGCTGCTACTCATTGTGTCAGCAAACGTATTTTCATTGGTCATCTTGACTCTAGTGGTCTACAAAAAGGTCAATTTATGGGAATATTTAGGCAGCCTTTGGGTTATGACTGGATTCCTGCCCTGGTTGGACACAAATCGAGAAATTGGCAAACAAGACAAAAACACATAGAAGTGAGAAGTTGTATGTTGTATGAGAACAGTTGGGGGTCACCCCCACCCCATCCACCACCCCTGCCCCCAAACACACACACACACACACACACACACACACACACACACTCAAAACTGCAATGCAATATCATATATGTTTATTCACCACTACTTGCATAACTTCAGCATTAAGCAATTTGTCTGAGGCTCAATTTGTACTTCCTATGATACACTTGATCCAGGACAGGTACTTGGATATTTGAGTGTAGACATTGGGTTTTTTGGGTGCGTCACAGTTTCTCGCGTTGAATGACACAACTCCCACTGCTGTACCCTTACACACCAGGGGACCTCCTGAATCCCCCTGCAAAGAGCAAAAAGGACAATTGATGAAACAAATGTCACAATACCAATATCAACATTTAAAAAAAAAGATTTTACCCATTTTTGGCCCAACTTGGAATGCCCAATTGTATCCTTTTTTCTCCCAATTTAGTGGCCAATTACACCCTCTATTTATCCCTGCTCATCTCTACGAGGCAAGCTAATTCTCCGTGGGCAGCGAACTCCGCCTCCTTCGAGACAGAATTCCCCACCCACGTTCTGGAGACTCCTTTTCCGTACTTTACGGCTCACACTTCCCCCTCCCCCTGGGGTGGACAGACAAACGCCGCCCCCGATCGGGGCTGACGACCAGGGCCGGTCTGGTAGAGACGTGGGTTTCGAACGGACAGGCAACGCACACCACCCCGGACCAGCCAAAATGTGGTGCATTAGACCGCTACGCTCTCCGCCGCCCCCCAATTGTATTCTAAAGCCACGCTCACTGCAAAACCCACTGTCAGTCTGGGAGAGCGCAGACAAGCAACAAGCGCTCTCCTCTGAAACACATGATGTCGGCCGTGGCTTATTACAAGTTAAGCTCGCACAGACCTGAGTCGGAGGAAGACGCTTCATGTGCCTCTTGATACAGGCCGACTGCGGTTGCCCCATTAACCAGCGGAGGGCGCTGGTGTGCGATGACACACGGACACCCCGGCCGACTGAATCCCTCTCTCTACTCGCTACTGCTAATCATGGATTACCCGGCTGGGCTGCTGGCTGGAACAATGCCTTAACGGGATGAGCCACCCAGCAGCCCTCAATGGCAACATTTTACTGATGTATCATTTGACGAAGGAAAGAAGAAAACACTTCACATACCCGACAGAATCCTCTGTTGTCGGCACTTCCCCCTGCACACATCATCCTGGGTGTGATGGGTTTTTTCCCCCAGATTTTTCGACAAACCTTTCGGTCCACCACGGTCACGTTGGCTTCCATAAGGCGTCGGCTTGCTATCCCGTTCGTTTTGTTGGCTCCCCACCCTGCCACGCTGCAGACTGTTTTGGGCTTCTCATCCTTGTCTCGTTTGGGGAGATCGATCAACTTTACCTTCTTGCTCTCCTTAACTGCATTCTTGAGCTGCGCTCAAAAGCATAGGGAATCGTATAAGCAAACAACCGAGAGATCTTTACCAGGTAGAAGTGCACACACTGAGCTTAAAGTGACCCGGGCTGATGCTGCAAGGAAATAAAACCCACGGATAGTATTTGGTTGGCCTCTTCAGAACCACAGCTCTTGGCTCGCTTGGCATCAGCATGAAACGCACTGATCAAGCTACAGGGGGGTAGACAATATAATGGAAACACCAAACAATCTATGAATATTTATGAACTAATAAGGGCTGCCCTTTGATTTCAGTACATCTTCTTGGACTGCTGTTATACAGGTTTTGGGGAGCTAGCACCAATCAGAGGTGAAGCATATAACCAACCAGCCCTGAGTGGTTTAGATCAATCATGCCCCGCCAGACTCCCGATCATAGATGGCTATATGACCCGCTTGTGGTGGGCACCTTCTCGGCCTTAGCCGCTTGTAATTGCTCTTACGTACTTGCAGCAACATGATGTCATCATCCAGCGTGTCAGCGTTGAACCCCGGGTGGATGTGGTATAATTTCACTTCGACCCTGTCAGATTTTCCGCTCGTTGAAGTGTCATGAGCTCCAAGCAGGACAGTGAGCTTTCTCACCTTTGCAAAAGAAACCACATCTTAAGTGCACATCCCACCTTTCATCTTAATGCCTAAATATGGCGAGCGTACAAATATATATATATTTTTTTAAATGTTTTTACACTTGTTACATGTTAATATTGTTGGATACAATACCCCGGCCCAGTGGGGGACCTTACCATGTCAGGCAATGAGCTGCGGTCATGACAAAAGATTTGGACACAAGGAAACCACCACAGATGTGCTGGTTCTCCTCCTGCACAGAGACCATGTAGGGTCTGGAGTGTGGCTTAGCCTCTCTGCCATTCACGATGCCAGACTCCTGTTGGCCTGGGACAGAAGGGTGTCAGCACGTGTAGTTACTTCCCCCAACATTTGCTATTGTCCAACCGGTAATACTTAAAACTGTTAACAAAGGTGAAGATATCTTGCAGATATAAGATGCACAGTATATGGGTTTTGTGACTAGACATTATCAATAGAGAGGGTGGCCAGACATCTTGGCTTTACTGGGACAGTCCTGGATTTACACACAAACGTCCCTCCGTCCTCAGAATTTTCTGAAAAATATAGAAATGTCCTGGTTTTCAGAATGTGCACAACACCCATCAAGATATTTGCTTTTTTTGCTAGTGTTACTTTAATTACAGTCATATCACTGTACCATGTTGAATCTGGATATGACAATATGTCTCTGGTATGTATCCCAGTTTTGAGTTTTGAAAGTCTGGTCACCAAATCAATAGCTTAATTGTAGAAAACAATCTTGCAAATGAGGTACATACGGTGTAAGCATGCGTCTGTCTGGCTTTACTCTTTGTCAGCGATCACAGGTTCGATTCCCAGGTCGGTCACAGCTGTTGTACCCTTGGGCGAGGCACTTAACCTGAATTGCTCCAGTAAATATCTGGCTACATAATTTGCATTGTATGTAAAGAGAAGTCAGCTGTGTAAGTCGCTGTGAATAAGAGCATCTTCACAATGGCCTAGTGGAAATGATACCCAGCTGAGCCGGGGTGCAGATGTGAATAATGCAGTGAGCTGTGAGCCTGTGGGAGGCTCTTCACAGTCTGCTACCATTTACATTTGACATTTTAAGCATTTAGCAGACGCCCTTATCCAGAGCGACTTACAAGATGTGCATTAATACATGGTAGGAACAATCATAGTTTGCGCAAGAGATCAGTGCAGTAATACAGCGATAGACATCGTTGTAGGCAGCTGCATACCATACCTATAACACGGGAAGGAAAAGGTTAGTATATATATATATATATTATTATTATTTATTTTTTTATTAAATGAGAAGGCAGTGGTGATGACAATTGGCTAGATGTACAGAATTCAGTGGTAGTGGAGTCTGAAAAGGTGGGTTTTGAGTCTCTTGCGGAAGATCGTGGCGAGAAGTGGCGAGACCGCGAGGAGCGGCTGCCGGGCGCCCGGAGGGAAGGGACAGTCAGTTTGCCAGAGGTGGCGGAGCGGAGGGGTCTGGCTGGGGTGTAGGGTGTGATAGAGGAGGCTGAGCGGAGGGGTCTGGCTGGGGTGTAGGGTGTGATAGAGGAGGCTGAGCGGAGGGGTCTGGCTGGGGTGTAGGGTGTGATAGAGGTGGCGGAGCGGAGGGGTCTGGCTGGGGTGTAGGCTGCCCTGCTGAGGAGTGGCCAAACGTCTGACCTTTGACCCCCGGGGTGAGCGGAAATGAGTGAGGAGCGAGGCCATAAGGCCTCTACGTAACTTGTGCGGTTCGCGTAATGCAGCAATGTTGCAAGCACTCTGCAATGTATACGTCTGCAAAGGCTATATGCAGCTTAGCGCAGCATGGTGTCCTTACACTTCTGTACACTAGTAGGTGTCAATGTATTAAACAAGGTCGATAAAGTTTTCATGAAAACAGGGAAACTCTGGTACCTTTGAACTTCTTCAGCCAATCTTTCCTGAAGCAGGTTCATTTTATACCGTGTTGAAAAATGATGCTAGCTATCTATATCGTTAGCTACTAGCTCAATTAACTGTGACCTATGAACTATGACTATGACATCTCCGCCTCCATTTGCTAACCAACCAATCAGTGATGTGCAATATCTATGTGAGCGGTTGCGCTGCGTTCGCGAGTCCGATATTTGTGCTAGGTACGCGACACCCTGTGAAACCCCCTCTGCGTGGGTCACAAAGGTTGCGTTGATGTTGCAGAGCCCTGGTTGTGTTGCTGTCGTGTTGTTGTTCTTCGAGCGTGTAGAGGCCTTTACCAGCAGGTGCGTGATTAGACATCACAAACGTCCTGGGCTGAGCCCACAACCCAGTCTAGATAATAATCGATCATTTTACTCACTGTGTAGTAAACATACGTTGAATGCAACAATGCAACTGACGTGTCATTATAGTTTATTTATAGTATATTTATAATGACATTAAGCACTTGAAACAAAGTTGAAATAAAACGAAAGGTAACAGCCCTAAAGTAAAGCCAATCCTGCTAGTTTTCAATCATGCAGCGAGTTATCGTCATTCCGTTTTCTATTCCCATTGATCGCTACAAGCCTACACTGACATTGTTAATGGTTTCACACATTTTCAATAATGAACACTCACTCTTAACTCTCTCACTCATTTCCCTCCTCTCTATTCTCGCTTCTCATCCGTTTCACCTCCCTCAAATCTACCGGCAGTTTCGCTTGCCTGTGAGACTCTAAGAAAGAGACATTTTTACCAAACCAACCAACTTTGACACTCAGAAAAAAACCAGACGTATTTTTATTTTAGTGCAGTGTTCTTGGTTGTATCGGTAACGCTCAATGTCAAACACAGTCAATAATATACTGTAGCGAGCATGCGCAGTGGGGGTACAACAAGAGGACGAATGGAGTCAGGCAGTAATTTCAATGTGGCTACGTGCTTCATACACCGCAAGGCCCCATAGCCACTTCATTATAAAATAAGGACGATATCTGTGCCCCATACACCGCACGACTACAGATATCGCCTCTCCGTCCCTGGCACATCCCTAAAGAGTCACGCAAAGTGCACATTGGTGACTAACTAGTACGTCACGCAGAATGCACCATTCAACGATGAACGCTTTTCACAATGAATTACAGGCAACTGCACCTAACAAGAAACAAACGTTGGTCGCGGTGGCGTTACCTTCTAGCTCACCGCGACCGTTGATTTTACATACACAGATTCATAAACAATAACACACACAACATGGTTTGCAACACATAACGCTGACTAACACTGGGGGGACGACAACCAAACACACAATAATGTCCCCCCACAATGCCCCGCACACATATTTACATCGGACGCCCCCTGGATCGCCACAATACTTTAAAAAATGAATTAATTTGCCCAAAATGAAATGAAAAAAGGTAATGAAAAAGGTCAGAGGCTATAGCCCAATAGCCAGGCCTTTGCTTACCAGTGAGGGCCAGGGAGGGCAGGAGAGCTGTCAACAGGACCAGAGATGCTGCAGTGGGCATCTTGTCAGATGGTGTGTGTGTGTGTGTTTGTGTTCAATACCTCGCTCTACAGACATGATGTAAAAGCCCCCTTCCACAGGAAGAGCTGTGAAATTCACACCTTTTCACTATGACAAACAAGTCCCGGTTTGACATGAAGTGAGCACCATGAGACTGCAATTTACAGAATATCTGACTAATCGACCATGAGCGAAGGGCCTAACCGCATACATTACATTTGACATTTTAAGCATTTAGCAGACGCTCTTATCCAGAGCGACTTACAAGATGTGCATAAATACATGGTAGGAACAATCATAGTTTGCGCAAGAGGAAATGTTTCACAGTGATGCTTGAAAGTTTGTGGACTCTAGAGGGGGTGGTAATTATTTTCATATATTATAGAAAAATAACCCTAAAGAATCTTTATCTAAACCTCAATTCTTAAAGAAGGTATCCTAAATGAAGGACACACACAAAGAAATATGATATATTTTCACAGTTTATTTTACAAAACTGGTTTATTTAACAAAAACTCAGATATCCTTGTGTGCAAAAATATGTGAATATAAATGAAGGTTGAACCCGCACACTGTGTGCAGAAAAGGGAATATCCCAAACAAGTCACCTTTTTTATATTCACATATAGAGCCTCATTTGAGTTTGTCTCTCTAACACCGAGCTGCTAGGCAATATACCCCTCACAACCTGGCAACCAGTTTGAAGCTTTCTCTTTCACCTCGTTTACCACAGTCCTATGTCCAAGAAGATTCTTTCACCCTTTCAGGGTATTTAATAAATAAATAATAAATAAATATGCCATTTAGCAGATGCGTTTATCCAAAGTGACTTACAGTAGTGAATGCATAAATTTTTCAGTATATGTGGCCCCAGTGGGAATTGAACCCACAACCTAAGCATTGCCAATGCTACACTCTACCTACTGAGCCACACAGAACCACACTCTACCTACTGAGCCACACAGAACCACGCTCTACCTACTGAGCCACACAGAACCACACTCTACCTACTGAGCCACACAGAACCACGGTCTACCTACTGAGCCACACAGAACCATGCTCTACCTACTGAGCCACACAGAACCACGCTCAACCTACTGAGACACACAGAACCACACTCTACCTACTGAGCCACACAGAACCACGCTCTACCTACTGAGCCACACAGAACCATGCTCTACCTACTGAGCCACACAGAACCACGCTCTACCTACTGAGCCACACAGAACCACACTCTACCTACTGAGCCACACAGAACCACACTCTACCTACTGAGCCACACAGAACCACACTCTACCTACTGAGCCACACAGAACCACACTCTACCTACTGAGCCACACAGAACCACGCTCTACCTACTGAGCCACACAGAACCATGCTCTACCTACTGAGCCACACAGAACCACACTCTACCTACTGAGCCACACAGAACCATGCTCTACCTACTGAGCCACACAGAACCACAATCTACCTACTGAGCCACACAGAACCACGCTCTACCTACTGAGCTTGGTTTACCCCAACCAGGCTCTTCTAAATAAGAAAAGTCAGTTCTCTGCTTCATCTAGCAGTTTTTTTACATACATTATTTGCTGCTTATTTTTGTTCAGATAAATTATATGAAACAAGCAATACAATAAACAACTTATTTGGGACTGCCACTGTTATCTAGCAATATGTGTTATATATATGCTTTCGTTTGAGTGCATATTGTGGCAGTCTATGTGTGAAGTGACACTATTAAGTTACTCTTCAAAGTGCCTAATACAAGAATAATGAATTGCTTGCTTTTAATCCATTTAGCAGGGGTGTCAAACTCATTCCATCAAGGGCCAAGTGTGTGCAGGTTTTTGTTGCAACCAATGCATTACACCAGGTGATTTCAATTAGGTTCCCTCCTTAGTTGAAGAAGTGAGCTAATTAGTGAAATCACCTGGTGTAGCGCATTGGTTGCAACAAAAAACCTGCACACACTCGGCCCTCGATGGAATGAGTTTGACACCTGTGATTTAGAGAGTCGTTTCTGACCTTGTGAAAAACAATAACATAGGATGTCCAGCAGAGGGAACACGTGACTCATTTGGAGTGGAATTAAGAGGCAAGGCAATACAACAAGAGAACCGAGAGATGGTGCAACTTCCCCAAATTCATGTTTTTCAGCCTCTGACTCTGGCCTTGATGTACAGAATTGTCAAATTATTCTCTTTGAAAGTGTAAAAGGAAAGTTCCTCTGAAATATGTTGTGGTTTATTATATCCTGAAAATAATATACATGTGGTTCTCTGTGGCTCAGTTGGTAGAGCACAGCGTTGGCAACGCTTAGGTTGTGGGTTCAATCCCCACTGGGGCCACATATACTGAAAATGTATGCATTCACTTCTGTAAGTCGCTTTGGATAAAAGCGTCTGCTAAATGGCATATATAAGGAGAACAGGATGTATTAATCTCGTTGTTAGCAGTGGTGGTGATAGTATTAACAGCAGAAGCAGCAGTAGGCATAGTAGCCTAGATTACACCGGTTGCATCCCGTGAATAATTATACAATTCAGTCAACTGCAATGTTTTTCTTAATCTACCGATAAATGTAACCAATCACATTTAGTTAACCATTTACTGGTTCCCGTAGCTCAGTTGGTAGAGCATGGCACTACATGTCCGTCGTTTGGATGGGGTGGCAAAAACAGAGGTGCTGACTCTCTGTGGTCATAAAAGATGCCATGTCGCTTCTCAAAAAGAGTAGGGTGTTAACTCAGTGTCCTGGCCAAATTCCCAACCAAGACAATATATATATTTATACATGGAATTCTTTCATTCCCTCCCTCCTCTCCTCTCCACTGTGTATCTGATGTGTAGTGAGTTTGCCCTGGCGCAAAATGGCACCCACCTGTTCACCCAGGTGGATGCTGCACATTGGTGGTGGTTGAGGTGAGTTGCCCCCCTATCATTGTATCAGTTGCCTACCTCTCAGCATATCTATCAGTTGCTCCTATCAACTTGTAAAGCGCTTTGGGTTCCTTGAAACTGGCAGTTCCTTGGGGCTTGGGGGGGCTACGTTTTATCAGTAGCTTGCGAGTTACTCCAGAATGTGTTATGGATAGCTAAGGTTGAAACCATTGCAGTCCACAGTGGTTAAAGTTGAATGGCTGTTTTGTGGCATCAAAACTCACAGTGAGGTGCAATTTCTGGGAAATTGTGTGCCGATATTCACTCAGTGTAATTTTCAAACAACAAGTGCAACAAGAGGAAATAAAGTATTGGCGGTAATGCGCGACTCTCTGGTGGTGAACGGCCCTACACATCCAAACACGGGTAAAGATTCATGATCAGCCAACCAGGATAACAAAAATACCTTTTGTGTGTGTTTGTTCAGTTGCACCCCTCCCTCTCCCTCTCTCTGTCTCTCTGTCTCTCCAGCTCTTTCCTGAAACTTAAAACTGTCTCAATTAAATCTGATTGCAGTGATCGATGGTCACGGTGATGTCATTGTTGAAAAGGAGGCCGTTATAGCCACTGTAGCCTCTGGCGTTTCCCGCTTAAAAAAAGGAAACACACACACACACACACACACACTCACACACACACACACACACACACACACACACACACACACACACACACACACACACACACACACACACACACACACACACACACACACACACACACACACACACACACACACACACACACACACACACACACACACACACACACACACACACACACACACACACACACACACACAGACCCAGCGTGGTCGGCCTACTACTCACCCTCTATCCCTGTCTGCCCTGGAGACACAGGCTGTTACACATCCACTATCCTGACAAGGCCCCCATTCTCAACAATACGTTACGTTACACTACGGTCATTTGGCAGACGATTTTATCTGAAGCAACTTACAGAAGGTAGCATTTGACTCAAGTAGGTAAAGAACAACCACTATGTCACTACAATTTCAATGCGCACCCCCCCAAGTAAACAGCCATCACAACACTAGTGCTAAAGCAAGTTTAATACGATTGAAATGAAAAGAATAGAAGCGCCATTCACCATAGAGCTCTACAGCTGAGCTCGGACCGCACAAATTGCTTTTTACCTCTTGCCGCCACAAGGTGGAGCACAGGTTCCGTGATCGCCGTTTGAGTCTGTCAACCTGCGTTTGTCCGATTGTGAACGCAGCAATTTGAAAAGGTTCAGGACGGATTAGGCTGTAATTTGGTACGGGGGTTGCCTAATGGGAAAGCGAGAGATAGTCACAGTGTGGGACTGTTGTGACAACTTCTGCAGGTGGTGGAAGCATACACTGTACTGGGGATCACTACAGATGGGATACTTGATTATTCGTTTGGAAAAACACAAAAATGTTCAAAACAGATCATCAGCGTTGGTGTTTAATACAATAATGCTATGTGCTTCAGTCCATATATGACATGATACATTCTGAATGACTTTTTCACCCCAGAAACATCACATTGCTTTAAAACTGTGGGACACTGGAAGAGTCATCATCGCTGCCCTCCTCCTGTCCCGTTTGCCTGTTGCGTTGGTCATGGCTTTAGCATCACTTCTCCGTAACGCACTCCCCAGTCAAAAACCCCATGTGAAAAGCACAACATTGGCTCAAATTTGATTGATTGCTCATGTAGTGGGTGAACTCTGGTACGTGAGCTTCCGCTACAGAATGTGACGTCGATAAGAGTGTGATTAGTTCTCAGAGTTAGGGACTTGAGTCTTTAGCTCAGCGGGCTAAATCGCTCTCTTGTCACGTCGAGATCCTCGGTTAGAAACTCGCTGCGGGCAGAACCACCTCCGTTACACTAATGCAACAATGCTCTTACACTTCTCATCGCCGTAAAACCATTCAAGTGGTTTTAACGGCACTTTAATACCCACTCCCTAATTTGTACTGCATGGCTTGCCAAAATAGTTCACTGTGTTCATTATTGCATATTTATTTTGGGGGCGGCACGGTGGTGCAGTGGATAGCACTGTCACTGGCACTGTCACTGTGGATAGCAAAGGTCCCGGGTTCGAATCCCGGCCGGGGCCTTTCTGTGTGGAGTTTGCATGTTCTCCCCGTGTCCGCGTGGGTTTCCTCCGGGTACTCCGGTTTCCTCCCACAGTCCAAAGACATGCACGTTAGGCTAATTGGAGAGTCTAAATTGCCCTGTGAGGTATGAGTGTGTGAGTGAATGGTGTATGTGCCCTGCAATGGACTGGCAACCTGTCCAGGGTGTATTCCTGCCTCTTGCCCAATGCATGCTGGGATAGGCTCCAGCCCCCCCGCGACCCTGACCAGGAATAAGTGGGTTAGATAATAAATTAATATTTATTTTTACGTAACTGCCTCCTGCCCTCTGCGTTGCCACATGTGTGGCCAGCGTGGAAGCTGGGCGGGACCGGAGGGAGTGGTCGGGTCACGGGGCAGCCGTGTTGAGAGGCCCTATCAGCGGTGGATGGGCGGCCCGGCAGCCCTTTCGCGGCGTCCTCTGTTCTCTGTGTCACCGTGAAACGCACAGACCCCCTCTGCCCTCCCCAACATCCCTCCGCCTCCTGGACAAAAAGCCCACTAATGCTATAATTGGTTTGTCTATTGACGTGGTGAAGAGGGTTTTTGTGTGTGTGTGTGTGTGTGTGTGTGTGTGTGTGTGTGTGTGTGTGTGTGTGTGTGTGTGTGTGTGTGTGTGTGTGTGTGTGTGTGTGTGTGTGTGTGAGTGTGTGTGTGTGTGTGTGTGTGTGTGTGTGTGTGTGTGTGTGTGTGTGTGTGAGTGTGTGTGTGTGTGTGTGTGTGTGTGTGTGTGTGTGTGTGTGTGTGTGTGTGTGTGTGTGTGTGTGTGTGTGTGTGTGTGTGTGTGTGTGTGTGTGTGTGTGTGTGTGTGTGTGTGTGTGTGTGTGAGTGTGTGTGTGTGTGTGGTTTTCTGGCGCGGCGCTTTCATTCTCTCTGGGTCATTCGCTCTGTGAAGGTGGACAGAATGCCGCTCGGCGACACACGCTGTTGAGTCCTTTCCCACAATGCACCAGTAGATTATGATGGCACAGGCGCATGGAACGGTTTCGCCCGCCGTTAAACTCGCTGAGGAATGTGCCCTCACCGCAGTCGGTGGACATGGGAGTTTTTCTGACGCGGTCAGCAAGAAGCACGAGGACTTTACTCACGGCAGCGAGAGCATTACTGCGAGACACTGCTGCTGCTCCACCTTTTTTATAGCGCAGATTTGGAACAAATAATATTTGGAATTGCGGAATGAGGAGATGCAGTCCATAAAGCTGCCAGGGCTGCAGGGGGGTGGCGTGTACCATCGCCATGCCGACAGAGGAGACAGGTGGCAGGGTGAGCATCAGACGCACAAAGGTGGAGACCAGGAAGGGGAAAGTGATTCATTTCTCTGCCCCGGAGGGCACCAGAACTCACCACCGCTCGTCTAGACTGACGGCGGTCTGTGGGATAGAAAAGCGCACTTCTTTGTGCAAATGTGTCAATGCTACCTCTGATTTCTCAGTCTGTCTCGATCTGTGCTTTTCCCCTCCCAGGCTGTAAAGGAAGAGCTTTCACAACGCTGCTTTAGTTCTCGTCCGCGGGCTCGGGTCTAAAGGGGGGAGACAAGCCGCCGCAAAGTTACGGTGACCCGCGGATTCCCGGAAGCGCCCCAGCCGCGTCCGGTTATCCGCGACGTTCTAAACGATGGTTCACAAACCAGCGCAAAGCAAGCGTAGGACCCATGACGTGGGCAGTAAATCCCACTGATCCATCTGGATCACCACTTTTCCCGTCATTACAGCACAGACGTTGGGAGGGGGGAGAGTAGTCCTGACCAGGTTGCACTTTTGAACATTTATGGATCACTTTTTTATTTTTATTTATTTTTTTTCTCCCAATTTGGCAGCCAATTACACCCACTATTTTCATGTCAATCCCCCCCCTCGTAATGTGAGTTCGCTGCCGTAGCCCTGTGACCGGCAGTGACGAAGGCAAAGTATCGTCTCCTCCGAGACAGCACTCGCTAAGCCTGTCGACCGTAACTCCGGTACTCCAGAGCCACTCCTATACGCAGCGAACTCATGTCGGCTTCCCTCCCCCCTCCCTGGGGCAGACAGCCAATCGCCGCCGCCCAGTGGCACTCCTGGCGCGGCCGGTGGGACTCTGGCGCGTGGGCCAGCGTGGGATCGAACCACTGGACCACGTGGGAAGCCTTTTATGGATCCCTTTTAAATAGAACAGCCCACCTGCTCACCTTTGAACAGAGAGAGAGAGAGAGAGAGAGAGGGAGAGAGAGAGAGAGAGAGGGAGGGAGAGAGAGAGAGAGAGAGAGAGAGAGAGAGAGAGGGAAGCTGGAGCTGCTGTAACTTTAGCGCTGGGGGGGATATAGGCTAGTGCAGACGGTGATAAAAGAGAGAGAAGGGCCCTAGCCTGTTTCCACACACACCCTTAGAGCTCCAGGGGCAGGGAGGGATGGAGCTCAGACACCTCTGCGCTCCACATGAACCCGCTACGACTTCCCCCTTTTCCAGTCACCTGAAGCCAAGCACAACCTTGCGATGTTGACTGTGAGTTATCCAGAGTTTGGCCTGCTTCAGTTGGCCACGCTATCTGGCGAGGAATGACCTCCGTCTCCCCTCCCTCCCCTCCCTCCCTCCCTCCCCCCACCCTGTCCCGCCGGCTTTGACGCTCCCCGCTGGCATCTTGGGAATGTCCGCGGTGACCCGGAGCTCAGCGGCGGGGTCCTACAGGCGCCACATACCGCCAGCGCGCCACGGGGAGCGCTTTAGGAGCCCCCGCAGCGTGTGGGTGGGTGCCGCTCAGCGCCCCCCGTCTCATGTGCGTCCAGGAGGTTCAGATGGGGAGGCTAATCCACCGCGCGATGAGAAGGCCCGGCCTCTGATGGATCGGCCGACCGCCGCCAAGATCCTGAGAGCTGAGGGTGCCGCCAGACAGCGAGGCACACAAAAAAAAAAAACCGCCGCACAAAAAAACCCAGAACCTGGAGGAACAAGTGAATTTCTGAAAGTTATGGAGCTGAACTCGTTTTAACCGCCGCTGTCCTAGGTTTTTATTTTCTATTCCGCACGAGGTGTGAAAGGAATGCGCTTTGACATTTTTTGCGTCGTTGTTGACGGAGCCAAAAGGCTGACACGCGCTGTAATGGATCGAGCGCACTGTGGAGAGATTTGGACAGAGGCTGTTGACAGGCACGTGACAGGGAATGTTGGACAAGCCGCTCTGCTCCAGATGTATTAAATTGAGAGGCCGCTGGTGGTGTGAATGTTTTCCACAGTCCATTGAAGACATCACTAGCAGCTACTCTTAGCTCCATTTGAAAGGACCAAGCCTCGTAACGACTGAGTTATGCTGGTCACATAAATGCTGGTCGGTGGTCACGCCATTGGGTGATTTGAAACTATCTTGTATTCAATAATGTTTTTAGATCAAACCTGCAAGTGCCATTTAGCTAATTATATAATATAATACAGCTAACGATACAATAATATACTCTACAAACAAGGTCCTAAACAGAAACACATATAATAACATAGGACGGCAATGTTAGCATAATGGTTAAGGAGCTGGGCTTGTAACGCAAAGGTTGCAGGTTCGATCCCAGGTGGGGCACTGCCATTGTACCCTTGAGCTAAAGGTACTTAACCTGAACTGCTTCAGTTAATATCCAGCTGTATAAATGGATTGTATGTAAAGAAATGTAAACTGTGTAAGTCGCTCTGGATAAGAGCATCTGCTAAATGCCTGTAATGTGATGAATAACGAGGAGTTGGATAAGTACAGTGTAATGCTTGGAGGAAGTGGCTGATTGGCTGATCTTTCGTCTGGCAACATACATGTATGAGTGCACGCAAGCACACACACACACACACACACTCTCCCCCTTTCCTTCTCGTCTGCCCTTCAGCCCATTCACTCGAATAACTCGGCCTGTTTTTGTAACAAAACAAGGGGCTAATCCCAAATTCGGGGGTCCCTGAAAGGCCCCGAACAAACGGCGGACAAATGAGAGGGATTAGAGGCGGCTCGTGAATGGGCGAAGGGCCCGCCATTGATCTTCGGTGGTCTCCAGGGCTCTTTCAGGGCCCACTCTGTCTGAAAACTCCGCCGAGGAAGAGCACACAAGGGCACTCCAGAGCCCGACGGGGCCACAGCCAAACACACAACAAGCACAATTAGTCTCAGCAGCTGTAATAGCCATTCAATAAGGGCTTTATCATTTTAGCCCCAACTCCCTCCCACCCCCAACCCCCCCCCTCTATCCTTTTTCCCCTACATCCATCAGATCTGTATTTGTATTATGAGCGGTGATTCACCCCCACCCTCCCACCCCACCCTCCGTTTAAATTCTTCTTTCTCTCTCTCTCTCTCTCTCTCTCTCTCTTCGTCTCAGTGTAGTGACCACACAGGGCTTGAAAGGTCTCGAAAGCTTTGGGTTGGTTGTCCTTGCAGGGGCAGTGTGACTTGTCCTTTTCTTGGGGGGTTGGGGGGTATTTTTTTCCAGTGGTCCTTGTTTCTGGCCATCGAAATGAATCATAGCAAAAACAGTTTTAAAAAAGTTATAAAAGTTTGGTTAAGTTACTAAGCAAAGTAAACGTTTATGAGAATTATATTTAAATGCACGGCGCTTGCTTTTGTAATAGGTATTACTCCACGCCGGGTCATTATAAACTCAATATGATGGTCCTATTTCTTTTGTAAATACTGTGCATATAACCAGCTCTGACAAGCTTGGAAATGTTTGAACCTTTCCCAGTGAAACTGAAACATTTGTAAATCAGCACATTCGGGCCCCGGTCGGCGCGAGGTCCTGCCATGGGGAATTTGGAGCGCGGAGGGGCGACGCAGTTTTCCACGGAGTCAGATCTCGAGCGCAGCTGCGCGGACCTGCGAGACGATCGACTGCTCTCGCGCCAAGTCAAGGAGTGACAGACAGTCCACGCGCTCACCTTAAATCACCCTCCTTGATTCACCTCGAGGTTTCGCTCCGACATGGGGGTGAAGAAGGCTGCGGCGAGGTGGACTTTTCTTTTTCCTCTCCTCCCCCCTCCCAATCGCTCGACAGACACGCCCTGGTTTTTAGGGAGGGACACCTTTTAATGCGTGCAGTCAACGAGCCATTGAACAGAAGAGGTGGAAGACCGTCTCGTGAAAAAAAAAGAAGAAAAAAACCCTATCCATTCCGACTTTCTCTTTTCTAAAAAAAAAAGAATTCCTCCATGATTTTGCACGCCGTTTTTTTTGGGGGAGGGTTTGGGGGTTGTCGGTGATCAAAGGCAGTTGCTTTGATCCCTTCTGCCCGGCGCTGCCAGTGGATGGCTCTTGTCTTGTTGGCGGGCGAACTGACAGGACAGTAGAGGAACAATGATAATTACAGGCTCCCATTTTGTGTCGCCGCTCTTCAGCGGACCCGCCACAAACAGGCTGCCTCACCTTAAAGCCAAGAACAAAACAATTCCTGCCCTGTTAGGGGAGCAGAGAGGTGGAGGGCCCTTTGACAACCAGGCGCACCATTCAAGAGAACAGGCAGAAAATGGGATTCATTCACAAGTTCACTTCTTTTTTTTTTTAAAGAAAGAAAAAAAAACGATCTGGTGTGCCTTGTAAAAGTTGAAATTTTTTTTACACGATTTATTTAACTCAAAGCTTTGACTATTCATTTTGGTTTCTATTAAGATTGATCATTGTGCCTCCCCCCCATCCCTCTTCTTAAGGTCACGCTTTATGTCAAGTGCAAAAAAAATGATGGCCGGGTTAATGCTGGCCAGCTCCGGCTGCGCTGGTCGCCACTTCCTGTGTGACCAAATGCGCCGGCAGTGTGCGTGATGACATTGAAACCCAGTGCGTAACGATAGCGCAAACGTCGGTCAGGCCTCGCGCAGCGAGCGACTGAACCCTTGCGTGCCCACCGTTCCAAAAAGTTGCACAAAAGTGGCGGACGTTAAAATGCGAATGAAAACAGATTTTCTTTTTTTGTTAATTTTTTTTTATACCTTGCCCCAGTTCGCGCCGGAGATTCAGAAGAACTCCTCCTGTGTTCTAAACCGCATCCCATTGTCCCGCCGGCCCTTCGGCCTGAAAAGCTGCTCGGCACAAAGCTATTTGGACTGGGCATGTTTCCCATCAAAGCACTCTCACATTATGACAGGCTGAAAGGTTAGCCTTTAGTCTCGAAAGGGAGCCCATTCATTTCTGGCGCTCCATTCAAGCCCATGGCCTCCCGCATTATTAGATGTGCTCTCCGAACAAATGCCCGTGATACCCCATTGAAGAGCGTAAGCACTGCTCCTTTTGGAGGACAGGGGAGGTCCTTCAAGTCAAACATAATACTCTTGTGAATATGCATGCTTTGGGATTACATGCATCTCCACCTCTGTCCTGGATTATGTTCAGATTATTATCGGGTTCTGAAGGTGAGACCCCTCCGTGTGTGTGTGTGTGTGTC
Organism: Aldrovandia affinis; assembly: GCA_029706075.1. Classification (NCBI taxonomy): domain Eukaryota; kingdom Metazoa; phylum Chordata; class Actinopteri; order Notacanthiformes; family Halosauridae; genus Aldrovandia; species Aldrovandia affinis. The sequence continues at coordinate 89,327 of JAINUG010000290.1, read as the reverse complement.
GTCTACAAGGGCACACGCACACTCTGGTCACCGGGGCCTGGGGCAGATGCGGTGTGTGTGAACATCGCGCTCGTACAAATGTGTGTGTGTTGTACTAGTGTGTACTGGTGTGTAGATCAGCTGTTTGTTACTGGTGCCCTTCCGGTGGTTTGTTAAGGCTCATGAGCCTCAAGGACTATTCGTTTTTGTTTTTCTCTGTATCCCACCATTTTCCACGAGTTCATCTCGACCGCCTTTTAAGATGTCAGGGAATAATTTTCCAGTTTCCCACATTGGCTCCAATGGTTTTCTGTTTTTTATTCCCTCTGGAAAATGCCAATTGTGAAGCGCTGTGTGACAACCTGTTTGTAAATGGCGCTATACAAAAAAAAGATTGAGATTGATAATGATTGATTGGTTCCCTGTGGCTCAGTAGGTAGAGCGTGGCGCTGACAACGCTTATAGGTTGTGGGTTCAATTCCTATTGGGGCCACATATACTGAAAAATGTGTGCATTCACTACTGTAGGTCGCTTTGGATAAAAGCATCTGCTAAATGGCATGTATTGTTGTTATTATTATTATTACTGGTTCGGATTTGGCCAAAACATTGAGACTAAAAATCCCAGCGTCCGGAATGTGGGGATCTTAGCAGAGCCTCTCAGTGACCAATGCAATGTAGAAGGGGTGATATGAAAGGTGACCCCCCCCCTTTGCTAAAATTGGGAAACAGTGTGGCCTCTGTCCTGGTGCTTCCCATATCCGAAGAGAATAAAGCTCAGCTCAGTGGGACTATGTGGCAAGTCACAGTAAAAAAATCGTTTTTCTTTCTGGGGTAGTCTTTATAGTTCTAGTGCTCAAACAGACTCAAGCAGACAGGACAGCCCCATCTTTCCATGCAGGTTGTTATAACAGTGGCTCCTATAAATGGTCATAAACAAGCTACTTATAGTTTAATACTGTGATACAATGAGTTCGATTGCAATCACACAGTTCTAATTTTAACACTGTATTTTATGCTTACCAAATTGGTGGATCACAACTTTTATATATTTATATTTATTTATTGTATTGTATTTATGAAATAGTGTTTGCGCTGAAGACGTTGCACCAGAAGAGAATGATTTTCACAGCTTTCTTAAGTTTCTGCGATCATTTCAGCTGAACGCACACACACAAAATACAGACAACAAAAAAACACACTGCAGCTTCCTCGGTAACGTGAGCTCACTCAGAAAGGCTCCCATTGGTGTTACAGCTTTTATTGTGTTCAGTGTATTTCCTACTGGTGAAAATGTGACATATTTGCCCAAGGAGAAAACACACACGGGAAGGTTAATTTGAGCCAGGAAAAATAATCTGTGCAAACCAGCTGGAGACTACAGGGCCATCAAGTATTTTCTATCACTAAAGCTCTACAGACAGAATAGTTTACCCTCTCTTGGACTTAATATCACCAATCAATCAATAAATGCAGTGGCCACTGCTATATTTATTTGTGGATCAATGCTGTAAAATACTTAACCATGTGCAGGTTCATCTCAAATATGCTCGGCTAGTGCACAGAAATATCTGATTGCGCACTTTTGTATAGAAATGTTTGTTTCAACTCTTGGTTGTGTCTTATTGCAGTTCAGTTCTTAAATCTATTTGCATTCACACATGGGGGTAACAAGAGGTCATTTAGCTAGACGGATTTGTTTAGGGTTGAATTCCACTCAAATTGAAGCTGTAGTTGTTTTAAGAGCAGTCGAGGAGCAAGTCACTGAGTTGTGGACGATTTTTGTGAAATCGATTGTTTGCACACGTTTCTAATGTTCTAAATGGTGAAATGTCAATCGTTCATTCAGCTCTAACAGAGTATAACCGGTTTGTCATAACGTGTATTTAGAGTCCAGGGTAGGGACAAAATGTATTCTATCAAAGCGGATACAGCAGTGAACATTTGCTCAGTAATGTGGCCACTTTAAAAGTATTCTAATACCTGTAAAGTATCAGTACATCTGATCTGTGTCTCAGTCAATGGACCCCGCGAGTAATTGAGTTTCCATGGGGTTATCTGAGCTCTAGACGAAAAATCCCATAATTACTCTAATTATACGAGCCCGTAAGATTCTCTCCTAACACGTTGAGTGGTACCTTTAAAGATTACCTGCATAGTTTAGTCAATGGCGATCTTAATCAAACATTTCCAGGATCAGTGGGGAATGTTCCGGATCGTGGGCTGAACCCCCGCGTCTAGCGTGCACTGGGGCGGAACGCGGCCGATCGTACGGTTTAGAGGTAATCCCAAGATCCAAACTTTTTCACACATCGGTGTGAGAAAAGTAGTGAAAGTTGTACTGAAATTAAAGATGTGCTCAAAAAGCCACGCATTCAAAGGAAGGGAAGTGTGTGAGACCTGCGCATTACTGCAGAAAGCAGTGCAGTTTACTAGTGGCATCCGGTCCTAAGGTGCCCGGCCGGGTTATTCTGCGGATATGTGTGCAACAGAGAAAACAGAAATATGCGATTACCCAGATGAGTATAGTGTAGAGTAGAGGCAATGCTTTTCCACAACTGCAGGTCTTCTTCCGCTTTGTGTGTGGAAGACCCGCAGCTAAAACCCTGTTTCGTGTTCTTAATGTCTTTGTACGTGTCTGCTCACATACGTACTCATACCTTTTGGCTCATCTTTTGTCACATGGGCTCTCCAGATATAAACCTTAAACGAAGTGCTTCGGTTATTTATATATGATGTTCAGAATCTTAGCTTGTTGCGTAGCAGCCAAGTGGACCTTGTGATGGCGTGTGTGTGCGTGCCATGTCACACAAGAGCCAGCTCCACCATTTTGTTTTGTTCCGTTCCAAGAATGTGGATGGAGCTGGGTAGATGTCATCAGAGAGACATGTGAGAGTGTGTGGGACACTGCCCCCTGCCTCTGATTTAGAGTAGGTCAATGCCTACTGCTTTGAGGCCTGATGCTGTGCCGATGCAGAAAAGGACATCACACAATGCTGCCGAATTTAAGGACAGAACAGGGAGGTTTGTGAGGCGGGGGAAGAAAAAAAACTGGAGACAATGACGGCGAATGAAAATGCAGCACAGTACAAAAAAAGATTTAAATATATTAAACATTCTATTTGCAACACGCGTTTGAAAATGTTAGCGAGACACAGTAAGACAAGAAGGTACGTAATAACCAGTTACAAAGAATGACAGTCGTCCATCCGTCTCAGGGCTGCTGAAAAGGGGTACGGACACCCCTAGCACACAGGGTGTATCGAACAGGGGGGGGGGGGTGGGGGCGGTTGCATGTTCGATCCCTGGAGCCAGCTTGATTAGCGTTAGCGGAAGCCCTGGAGCTAGCCCCGTGTGAAGAGTGCCCTCTGAGTCTGTAGTATAGGAGTCTAGAACGTTCTTACGCTCAGAGCTCATTAGGCATCCATTTCAAATGCTGAGCACACCACCCATGTAGCCTGGCACACTTCGACGCTATGAGCTTGTCCGTTACCCGTGGAAGAGGTGCTCAAAAACGCTGAGAGGCGCCACTTCCGGCAGCAGGAAATATTGATCCGAGCTTTCACAGAGGAAAAAAAAAGAGTTAAATGTCTCATGTCTAATGATCCAAATTGCGCATCAAAGAGCTACTCGCTGAGCTCTGTCCATCCGCGGGTGCAGTACAGGCCATGCTTTCCCGTTCACGTCCAAAAAGCAACCCGTCTAAGCCCTTTCTGAAGTCTTGTGCAAAATCCTAGAGCGGTTTCCCTTGCATCCCCTTGCCGCTAGCTCTCTGCTCTCTGTCTTAAGACAAATCTAAACGAGGCGTTCCTCCGTTCCCTTTTGATCAGGCTGTGCCCACGTTGTCGGCCTTCCCCCTAAATTGTTTACCGTAAGGCCGTTTTAAAAGAAAGCATTGTCCGTCCCCCAGAAGGGGAGTACAAATAATGACGATAATAACAGCAACAATATTCATGCCCTTTTCAAGAGGCTCACGCCCTCTTCCGATACAGTGTCCACCTTTTCCACCAGTGTCCCAAGTTCTTCCGTTGAAAAAAAAAAAAAAAAAAAAAGAAAAAGAGCAGTCATTTATTTGTCATCTCTTTCACTTTAGCTTCACCGTCGATAAGCACGATAAGACATACTGTACACAACATTAGCAGCTTACTTTTGGACCGTAAGGAGGAAGATCAAAATAACTTAGTTATAGAATAGTGCCCCCCCCAACTCCCACAAACAAAGTAGTGTATAATCCCCAACAAATGTACATATATGGAGGAGGGTTTGTAATAATAATAATAATAATAATAATAATAATCATAACAATCATAATAACAACAATAGCAGGACACTGATATGAATGAGCATCGAGCGTGGTGGCTCGCTATGAGGGCAGCATGGGCAGGAAGTGGGTGGACGGGTGGCGCCGCCTGGCTTTGTGACCCCTGCGCGGTTTGCCCCTCCCGTTCAGCGAGACGAACATCTGCCGCCCGCCGTGCTTCCAGCGCAGAGAGGCGTACGTGTTGTAGCCGTTCTCCTCGATCCGCTCCTTGAACTTGCAGTTGGGGTTGTATTTCACCTGCAACGAGGAGGAGGGAGGAGGGAGGAGGGGGTTAGGGGCAGGATAAGGATCGCCAGCTCTCCCATGGAAAAGGTCAAAGGGCACACACACAGGACAGAGTGGAATCCCAAGAGGATGAGTCGAAATGGGAACAAAATCCCACCCTGGCTACTCCTGCTGAGAGAACACTGCTCAATGACATCAAAAACATCCGTGACCGCGTCTGACATTTCACTGAGGAAAAAAAAATCATGTTCTCCATATCTCCATATCGTAATACTCAATCGAAAGAAAAGCAGATCAGCTTTTTTTCCAGCTTTAAACGTAACCCATCTGTCTCTGCGCTGCGGTCTATCAGCCTGTCGCTGTGTATCAGCCATTTGAGCCATTTGTCTCTCTCTCTGTCTTTTGTCCCCAAAGCGAGAAGTCACCGGACACTTCATCTCCACAGTGTCAACAAAACTAGCTGAAGAAGAGAGAGCCCTCTTCGCTCTGTCACGGACGATGGCGATGGAGGGGGGGGGGGGGTAGTGACGAGGGGAAAACCCCAGAAGCTTTAGTTCAGGCTCCACCACCGCGCCCTATCGCCGAGCGATCAGGAGAGACCCTCGCCGGCGATAGCATCGGTGGCGCTCCCGCCCCGCGATTTACGCTCATCAAGGTGCGATTCATACGACGACGTCAAACGAGGTGTTTTCTTTTTTGCGTGTGTTTTTTTTCCCCATCCCTGGATTGTCTTGTTTACTCTACTACGGCATGGAAAAGTAACCGTCTGTGACTCGTCTTATCTCAGCTCGGGAAGACCGATTGCCATGCGGAGATTTCACAGAGTTGTAAAACACCCGGACACCAGGCCGGGGGCGGCCCCATTATACACCAGAGAGAGAGCGCTGCGCACGGCAGCTGTTGGGAGGCACGCGATGCTTTCCCAAGATCTCCCCCGCGCTCTTTTGTCAGCGGGGAACAGGCTCCCCTTCCCTGCACTTTAGGAAGATTACCTGAAAGGGAATGCGCGCGGGGTGGAGGGGTGGGGTGGGCTATCTCTCACGCCACTCGATCTAACCTTTTTTTTTCTTTTTTTTTTGTGCATTTACATTTGACATTTTAAGCGTTTAGCAGTAGGTCTATTTCAAAATATCATCTCAGGAAATTGTTTGCACTCGTGACAGTCGTCTACATTTCACATTTTTACATTTTAAGCATTTAGCGGACGCTCTTATCCAGAGCGACTTACAAGATGTGCATCAATACATGGTAGGAGCAATCATTGAATCATCAATAATGATCAGTCATTTTGTCCAACTTGTAATATGATCCACAAACACACAGATTTTTTTTGGGGGGGGGAGGGGGATCACTAACAACATGAGGATAGATGCTGCCCTGATCGTCTGACCCTGAAGAGGCTCCCCTCTCCCTCTCTCCCTCCCTCCCTCCCCTTTATCCCTCTCTCCCTCTCTCTCTCCCTCTCTCCTCTCTCTCTCTCTCTCTCTCCCTCTCCCTCTCTCCCCCTCTCCTCTCCCTCTCTCCCTCTCTCCCTCTCTCCCTCTCTCCCTCTCTCTCTCTCTCTCTCTCTCTCTCCACCTCTCCCTCTCTCCCTCTCTCCCTCTCTCCCTCTCTCCCTCTCTCCCCTCTCTCTCCCTCTCTCCCTCTCTCCTCTCTCTCTCTCTCCCCCTCTCCCTCTCTCTCTCTCTCTCTCTAACTCTCCCTCCCTCCCTCTCTCCCTCTCTCCGAAAGTGAGCTTGACCTCCCACAGAAGAATAAAAAAGGTCGCGAGGTGTACCTACCGATCCAAACAGTGTCCCTTTTTTGGACATGGCCAAGTACAGCCCGGTGCTGACAGATTTGATGGCGACGACTCCCACACTGACAGATCGGATTTCCATCAGGCCTGAAACAGAAGGAGAGGGAGACTGTGTTAGAGGAGGGGTGTTTCCCCGTCAAAAGCCACTCTATCATTAGCGATTAGGAAACCAGACATCCATATGCTCTGGGGAGAGTTTTCTTCCCCAAGACAAAAGAAAAACAGGATATCCACAATGGCCCATTTAGATGATTTGCCTGTAAAGAACAAACGGGCACAGACTCTGAATCAGAACAGTGTCTGAATTTAGAAGGACAGACACAGTGATCAGGATTAAAGCATATGTCGTCGCACACAGCTGTGCAGCTATAAATTGTTTGTGGTTTTTAAATATGCGTTTTGTTGAAACTAAGAACACACCTTTGTTTAGAATTGCGACCGGCAAAAGCGTTTAATGTACAATGAAAAAATAAAGTAAATAAATCTCAAAACCAATTTTCTGGTAGGATGCGGAGAGTAAACACCTTCCCTGATCACCCTCCCATTCACAGAAATGCTACAGCTTTTTTCTATTTTTTACAACGAAATTGTACTTTCGAGCCAGACAGACAACTGTTTGGCGAGAAGCAACTGCGGTGTGACCAGGCCAGGCCTCTCTCCGCGCTCCGTATCTCCAGGATCTGAGCAGACCCGCCGCGCACAGCACAGGGGGTGTTGTGGCATTCCAGACTTCACAAGGCACCCTTCAGTAAAACGAATCACTCCAGACCTCACAGTGCTCCCCGATGATGACCAGCTCTGTTTACCATCAGACACAAAACAGCGCCTGATAGCCACTTTAATACCCTCTTACCCACTTCTCCCCATAAAAGAGCTGGCATTGCTGTGGGCTAATTGTTTCCTTTAGGCACTGATTGCAAACAAGTCTCGCGTGGTCAAACCCTGATCTGGTTTTAGTCCACAACAACAACAACAAGAAAAGGAAAATAAAAAAACCCAGTCTCATTGTCATGACGATAGACAAAAATGTTTTCGAGATGGCCTGGAGTTTGTACCTTGGAGGCTTGAATAGGATGCTAATTGCTGGATAGGTGGCTCTCTTAAATGGCTCTCGACTTTATGTGCAGAGTCACACATACAAAGGGGCCCTGATGCACTGCGTTATCAGATCTGTGCGCACATCCTTAAGTACGGCCGTGAAAACAGATTTTAACAGACAAAACATTTCGGAAACTGCCGTCTAGCAGGTTACAACGTTCGACGCTGGCCACTGCGACGGGGGTTCGATTCCACCGGCCGCGCCAGAGTCAGCTCTGGCCAGGAGTGCCACCGGGGATGGCAATTGGCTGTCCGAACCAGGGAGGGGGGAGGGAAGCCAACGACAGGAAGTTTGCTGCGTACAGGAGTGGCTCTGGACTACCAGAGTTATGGTCGACACGATACTTTGCCTTTGTCACTACCGGTCACAGGGCTACGGCAGCGAACTCACAATACGAGGGGGGGGATTGACATGAAAAATAGAGAGCATAATTGGTTACTAGATTGGGAGAAAATGGGATAAAATCAGAAACAAAATGTATTAAAAAAATGTAAAAAACATTTTGCAAAACAGATTTTTTTGGTGCCCCCCGCTCCCCCCTTTTTACATAGCCAAAAAGGGAAGCAAGGCTAAGAAACCAAACGGGGTATTGCACTTGGACAGAGACTGTAAACACAGTAACCTGTCGGGGTGTTGAGGGAGACGTGGACACGTGGCCAATAGGAAATGAAGTGGGAGTCTAAAGCACCAGGACCCGCCCAGCCCAGCAGCCCAGCGCCTCTCTCATGCGGAACCACATGTGCTGGAGGTGGCGGCGGACGAGTTTCCGAGCCAGCGGGCCGCCGCGAACCCTGCTCAGCGATGAAAAATAAACGCACGCTCCAGGAGTGGAGCAGGTGCTGCTCGCGCCATGCGTTTCCATCGCTCCTGGAGTCGCACGTTTCCATCGCTCCCCTGTTTATTTATTTGAACCGGGCCCCGGCGTTTTCGGAAGAAATATACGAGCGAGCTAAATGTGGCGCGGAGGGCCCGGAGTTCGTGTTTTGGATAACGTCGTCAGTGTTTCGACGCGGTCGCACGAAGTGCCACAAAGCAGATACCTCGCCGTCAATGGAGGTGATTAAACGAAGTGGAAAATCAGCAAAGAGGCGAGATAGGCATCTGCCTCCACTTGGGGGTTTACAACAGCAGATGAGGGCCCGCTTCACGGCGTGGCACGAGGAGGGGGTGGGGGTGGTTTTGACAGGGACCATTTGCTTTAAACGTCCCCTATCAAAACAAAAAAAGTGCCTGGCAGGAAAAGAGACCTTCAGATCTCGAGAAATAAGTCGTTTATCCCCCACCGCAGCCGAGGCACTGACCCTCCCCCTGCTCACGGCCCCCTACCGGAGAGAGCGCTCAGAGAGACTCCTCAGGCAAACACACGAGAGAGAGAGAGAGAGAGGGAGGGAGAGAGAGAGAGAGAGAGAGAGAGAGAGAGAGAGAGAGAGAGAGAGAGAGAGAGAGAGAGAGAGAGAGAGAGGGAGAGAGAGGGAGAGAGAGAGAGAGAGAGAGAGAGAGAGAGAGAGAGAGAGAGAGAGAGAGAGAGAGAGAGAGAGAGAGAGAGAGAGAGAGAGAGAGAGAGGAGAGAGAGAGAGAGAGAGAGAGAGAGAGAGAGAGAGAGAGAGAGGGAGAGAGGGAGAGAGAGAGAGAGAGAGAGAGGGAGAGAGAGAGAGAGAGAGACCGCGGGGGCTGCCAGCGAGCTGTGCCCGTGCCTGCAAGGTGAGGTCACCTTCTGCAGAGGAAGAGAGAGGGGGAACATAAACATGGGGCCTGTTGAGCGTCTTTCTTCTCTGACACGCATGGGTAAATACGGCCCGCAGTCTCCGGGCACAGCTGGGCCGCTCGGAGCACACAGGTACACCTCAGCTGCTCCTGGAGTCCCCCGCTGCCCCCCCCCACACCCCTTCCGCCGCTCCCCGGGAGGGCTTTGGTGGCGACGCTCTATTTACAAGGACTGTTTACAAACACGGAGCATTAGCACTATGAGCGTGCGAGCAGCTCGTGAGCAATTAGGCCGTCCCCTCGTCCCCGACTCCAGTTCAAAGGGGTTTGAGTTTGTGGGGGGATCGGTCAAGTCTCGTGAAACTTGATGGAGCCTGAAAGTGTCGTTACCTCTCATTTTTGGTTCTCTTTGGCGGCTTTGAAATGCGAACGCCGTAAGCATGGTCCATGTTGAGCTGGACACACAGTGCCATCCTGCCTAAACGAACACCGATATAAGGTTTTGGAAGAGGGGAAAGAGCACTCCAGCCTCGTCTTGAACTCTCGAGTTAAGCAGAGTTAAATGGAGAAGACCGTGCCCTAGTGTCTTATGGAGTGAGAAACTGTCTATACTGTCACCTCCTCAACGTGTCACCACCACTGTTAGGCTGGTTATCCTTGATCGGGTGTGGATGGTTTGGAACTCCCTCGTGGCTGCGTGTGTTCTCTGTCCCTCTCCTAATAGGTATGCTGCCATAGCTTACACCTGTCGTAATCTGGTTCCTCCCAAGGTTTCGCCCTATCAAGGGAGTTTTTCCTTGCCACTGTCGCCTTAGGTTTGCTTTTGGGGGCTCTAGGCCTGGGGTCCCTTCTGTTAAGCGTTTTGTGACAATGCATTTGTGAAAAGCGCTCTACAAATACATTTGATTTGATTTGATTTGAACCCTTTGAAGAAAATTTTCATATTTCTATGGTCTGTGGATTCTGACGCAAAATCTTTTCTTATTTGCAGTGGCAGCTGAACTCACAATCTTGTTTAAGGAGGGTAAGAACAACTAGCAAAGAATGACTTTCTCGAACTGTGCATTGGAGTTGGATCGAATTTGGGCTTTGGTTTTTCTTGCTAACATCACCTAAAAGTCTACCTGGAGAAGCTTGTGTGTGTGTGTGTGTGTGTGTGTGTGTGTGTGTGTGTGTGTGTGTGTGTGTGTGTGTGTGTGTACTACAAACACAGCAAAATAAATGGCTGTTTCCGTAAAGTTATGTACATGATAGATGATCCAGAAGTCATCATCCAACTAGCCCTCTCACTCTGTGTTTCTGTCAGCCTCCCTTCTCCCACCATACATGGCAGTGAAAAACTGAATAGATGCCAGTGGACAATGGTCTCGAGAACTTGAGGTGGGGATTTTACATTCTTTAGAAAAATAGCTCCGACTCTAGACGCTTGACCAAGCATCCATAAAGGCAAGTTACACCCATCGAAATCTCCCGGCCCCCTTTGAAAATTCACCCCATTGTGTTCCAAGATCATTGTATAGCAAGGTATTTTTTTTTTTTTTTTAGTATTAAGGTAATTTTCTTGATGACTATCTGACCTTTAGGTGCTGAAATCTCACGAGGTTCTGACCGAGGTTGCAAAGCACGGTAACCTTCCTGTGCATGCGTTGATGTTTCCGTTTTAATCTAATCTAAATTTGGTTTGTCCACTGAGCAACAAATTTGTTTGTCGCTTTTTTGGGGGGTCGTTATATTGCTTGACAATATGTGGTTGCTGAAATTAAAGAAAAATTCTTCAGCATTTACACATTTATAAATTTACACATTACAAAAAAAATTCCAATGATGCACCAATTCGTGATCACACTTTACAGTCTGGTCTCTATGGTTTTAACCAATTACATCAGTGCATTCAGTAGAAGATTGTAAATACCATATTTAAGGTAAATACCATATTTAAGGATCATTTCCAAAGGTTCCAGAACGTAAAGGAACACTTCTTTCGAATTCCACAGCGTACGCAAAAACGCTGATTAAGTAGAACTGATTCCAGGTTAGCGGCGCTATTAAAGGTTAACAGGCATAGTAGTACAATGTTTTCTACTACTACGTGGTTATGTGTGGCTCAGTAGGTAGACCATGGCGTTAGGTTGTGGGTTCAATTCCCACTGGGACTACATGTACTGAAAAATGTATGCATTCACAACTGTAAATCGCTTTGGATAAAAGCGTCTGCTAAATGGCGTATATTATTATATTATACTATTTTCATATTCTGCTTTTAAACTCCGCAAGGTGAGGCCGGTAGCAGGTTTTTGCCCCGCTCTCTTGCCCTTGGCAAGAATCTGTTAACCTTTGACATGTTTTGGCCTAAGCCGTCCACAAGATGAAGGAGCTATTACAAGCAAATCCTGGCCTATACACGCCTAGTCAAGTGTGGACTGACCATTTTTCTACCCTCTATGGGACTTTTCTCCTTTTTTAAATGCACAGAAACAAGCCCTTTGCCCAGTCTTTCTTTTACTCTTTCTCTTTTCATTCTTTTTCCTTTTTTTTTGGAAGTGAGCCCATCGTCAGATCATTCAGCCTTTTCTGACCTTGGAGGGAAAAAGGAAAGAGAAAAATAGGAGGCTCATAGGGTCCCTTTTGTCAGAATGGTGGTATGGAGGGAGGGAGAGGGAGGGGGGGGCGCACAGGGTGTAGGTGGTGGTAATAAGAATGGGGGAAGGGGGTCATGAAATGAGGTTGCCTCCAACTGCCCTCCTGTCATTGCCCCCCCCCCCCCCTCCAAAAAATTTTTTTGTGACACACCTGAGAGGCAGGGGAACAACTGCAGAGGTAGGGAGAGTTTTTTGTTTGGGGGGGTTCGTTCCCACCACAATTAAACGAGGAAAAGGGGGATTGAAAAAGAATAGAGTGAAAGACGAAGCAAAGATTCTGTTCCTCTTTGGATTTGTGGGCAGGCCTGCACAGCCCTGGTCCTCTATCAGGAGAGAGAGCCTGGGAATATGTGCACTCCCACTGGGAGCCGGCTCCTGATTGACATACCTTTTCAATTATTTCACAGTTTGCTTGCCTTCTAAATGGAGAGGGCCCTGTTGTTTTTTTTTCTTTGCCCTCCTTTTCAAAACACGAGCTTTTCATGTTCGGCTCTTCGCTGCTGCGCCTAATGGCTGTGACCAGCACCTTTGATCTGATCTGACCCCCCTAAGAGTAGTCAAAAGTGTGTGTGTGTGTGTGTGTGAGAGAGAGAGAGAGAGAATGTGTGTGTGTGTGTGTGTGAGAGAGAGAAAGTGCGTGTATGTGTGAGTGTGAGTGTGAGTGTGTGAGAGAGAGACAGAGAGAGTGCATGTGTGTGTGTGAGAGAGAAAGAGAGAGAGTGCATGAGTGTGAGTATGTGAGAGAGAGAGAGAGAGAGAGAGTGCATGTGTGTGTGTGTGTGTGTGAGAGAGAGAGACAGATATAGTGTGTGTGTGTGTGTGTGTGTGTGAGAGAGAGAAAGACAGAGAGAGTCCGTGTGTGTGAGTGTGTGTGAGAGAGACTGAGAGAGTGCATGTATGTGTGTGTGAGAGAGAGACAGAGAGAGTGTGTGTGTGTGTTTGAGAGAGAGAGAGAGATAGACAGACAGACAGACAGAGAGTGTGTGTGTGTGTGTGTGAAAAGTATTCACCCCCTTTTTTTCTTACTTCATGGAATCAAAATGGATTATTTGGGATTTCTTGCCACTGATCAACACAAAATACTCTATAATGTCAAATAAAAACAACATCTCTGCCATGGAAGACTGTAACTCCATCAGAGTTGCCATAGGGCCCTTGGTGGGCTCCCTAACAAGTGCCCTTCTCGCACGGATGCTCAGTTTTGGAGGACGGCCTGTTCTGCCATATTCTCTCCATCTCTTTATGATGAATTTAACAGTGCTCCGGGGAATGTTCAAAGTCTTTTAAATCTTCTTATATCCTTCCCCTGATTGGTGCTTTTGAAAAACCTTTTCTCTGATTTGTTTTGAATGTTCTTTGGTCTTCATGATGAAGCTCTTGTTTGTAAATGCAGTAACCAACTCTTGGACCTCTCACAGACAGGTGCATTTCATCACCTTAATTGTTCACAGGTGGACTCCAATCAAATAATGATGTGACCTCTGAACACAATTGATTGCACCAGAGTCTATTTAGGTGTGTCTCAGCAAAAGGGGTGAATACTTATGGAATCAATTATTGTATGTTTTTTCATTGTAATTAATTAAGAGTTGTTTTTTTATATTTGACATTATCGAGTATTTTGTGTTTATCAGAGGCAAGAAATCCCAATAAAATCCATTGTGATTCCACGAAGTAAAAAAATAAAATGAAAGTGAATACTTTTTTATACCCATTGTGTGTATATATATATTCATTTATATTGGAATGCATGTGTTTTTTCATATGTCAGATGCAGTTTGTATGAGCAAGTCATACCGAAACCTATTTTTATAAAATGCATATTTGTTATAATTTCATTTGCATAATACCGATGATTTGTTAAATTGGCATGTCCAGAAGAGAAAACACAAACTTGTGCCTGGCAATGTGCTGCAGTCAATTACACACTGAGATTCTGCTCAAACATGGTGAATTGGTTTGTTCCACCATGTGATTTCAAAGGAAGAATGCACAGTCCACTGTGCCCAGTTGTACTTGCTCGTGACTTTAGCTGCGCCTGCCTTAACAGGACCAAACTCTGCTGGGTATTAAAAAAAAAGTGGGAGAGGACAATAGACCCCACTTGGCCTTTTCTTGTCATTTTTATGAGTGCCTAGTGCTTTTTAGACCCCTCTAGACCCTGTCCTTTTGTCCGGAGCTGGGAAGCCAATGGGGGGTGGGCGTGGGGGGAGACAGGGGGAGAGAAAGAGAAGCTTAACTTCACGCCAGTAGCCTCTACCTTGCTGGTGTCTGATGTTTGAATGGGCGGTGAAGAGAGACTCCTTCACTCTCTCTCTCTCTCCCTCCCTCCCTCTCGTCTCTCCTCTCTCTCTCTCCCTCCCTCCCTCCCTCTCTCTCTCTCTCTCTCTCTGTCTCCCTGTCTCTATCTCTCTCTTCCCCTCTCCCTCTGTCTCTCTCTCATTCTCCCTCTCTCTCTTTCTCCTCTCTCTCTCTCCCTCCCTCCCTCTCTCTCTCTCTCCCCTCTCTCCCTCCCTCCTCTCCCTCCCTCCCTCCCTCCCTCCCTCTCTCTCTCTCTCTCTCTCTCTCTCTCCTCTCTCTCTCTCTCCCTGTCTCTATCTCTCTCTTCCCCTCTCCCTCTGTCTCTCTCTCCTTCTCTCCCTCTCTCCCCCTCTCTCTCTCCCTCTCTCTCTTTTCTCTCACTCTCCACTATCGTACACGTGCACTTTTAGCCCACTTTTAGGCCATATTGTCATCCTCTCCAGGGCATCAGGTTGTTTTTTTAAAATCTCTTTTGAGGATGCAAACGCAACAAATGTCTCACCCCTCTAGGCTCACTAGGCTGTCCGAAGAGTTCCTGCGCAAACACAAATGTTCTCCTTTAGATTGGCCGGGGCATGCCTGTTTGTCTGCCACTGCAGCGGGCCGCGTGGTTGGAGGAGACCACCATGGCACATTCTAGATTTAATCACATGGCATAATTGCGACTGGGAGCCGCGGGCCCCAATAAGAGACAGGCAGGAAGGAGGATATCTGCAGCATAATGAGGACGACGAGGCCCGAGCAACACTCCTGCAGCTGTTCTACGTTACCGCGCTTATATGCCGTTAAACTACAAAGTTATTTATTTGGTTTTCGCATTATACCTTAAATCTTGATTAGCACGACGCTACCAAGGAAGTACTTTTAGCCATTCATTTGATGTTTTAGGCATTTAGCAGATGCTCTTATCCAGAGCGACTTACACAGTTTACAGTTCTTTACATGCAATCCTTTTATGCAGCTGGATGTTTTACTGAAGCAATTCAGGTTAAGCACCTTTAGCTCAAGGGTACAACGGCAGTGCTCTACCTGGGAACCCTCTAACCTTTTACAAGCCCAGTTGCCTAAACATTACACTACACTACCGCCATTCGGTTCTATCGTTGAAGTTGTAGAAAATGAAGTCTGGTTCGTATCACTTCGTCAGCTCATTTCGACAGGATGTGAAAGGTATGAAACTAGACCTAACTGACCTGCTCTGCTATCTTCCTACATGGGCTCAGAGAATCTGTCCCCCAGCACAAGCCAGCTCTTCCAACAGTTGCACATAAAATCTAAAGCCATTGACCCGGTGGTCACCAAACTTTAAAAAATAAAAATAAATAATAATAATAATTGAATATAAAAAATGTTGTTCGATGGCAATGGCAACTATTTCTCTCACCTACACATTCAAAAATGTGTAATGTTTCCCTCCTTAGAGGTTGTCCATAGGCCCATGCAACATGCAAACAGCAAGGTATTTTGTGCATAATATCATTTTAGCAGGGATCTGACTGAGTTCATCCATGAGAGGGGCCATCATGACAATGTAAGAAAAAAAGCAAAAGAAAAACCTGATAGCATGACCTCTGTTCAAGAATATACTTTTGTGCCAATATGGTGCAAAATTGGATGCGCTAAATGTATGACTACAGTCAATTTATAAGCAAAGCAAGATTTTGAAAGTCGCCTTTATCTTGCAAACGGACTCGCCAGAGCCAAACGTCCTTTTTGTGAGTCAAATTTATCGAAAGCAGCCGCGTTAAGGAGACATCAGAGTAGCGGCTCCACTGCGGCACAAGATACTGAAAATTAGGACAAGAGCCTGGCGCTGTGAGTCTGAATCAAATGAATCCAGTTTTACATGAGACAAGAGCCCGGCGCTGTGAGTCTGAATCAAATGAATCCAGTTTTACATGAGACAAGGGCCCTGTGCTATGAATCTGAATCAAATCAATCCAGTTTTACATGAGACAAGGGCCCTGTGCTATGAATCTGAATCAAATCAATCCAGTTTTACATGAGACAAGAGCTCAGTGCTATGAGTCTGAATCAAATGAATCCAGTTTTACAAGAGCCCGGTGCTGTGAGTCTGAATCAAATGAATCCAGTTTTACATGCTGTCATGTTATAGGTTTTACTATTTCAGATTACCTCTCATTTCTGTTTTCATGTGTCCGAGGGGAAAAAAAAGAAGATATTTGCGATGAACTCACAAACAGAGAGAGGATAGGTTTGAATGATCATGACCCTTGAAATACTCATTAACGGAGAGACTCTAATTCCACAAATGAATGAAAGATTAATGAATCATTTTATAAATACATTTATTATATTGGAAATGCATTCAATCTTGTAGCGGGAAATAGCTACAAAAAGATAGAAAGGGTCACTTGCTCGATGACCCTGCTGGACAGGCGTTTCTCATTTGGCAGTTTAATAATGCTATATTGTTCTTGTTTTGCTCCTTCAAATCTGGTAAGTTACGCCTTAATCAGAACAGTGTTCCTTAGCGCAACTCATCATCAGATCATAAATCAATCTCACCGGCACTAGTTTGAAAGATAAAATATTTTCTTTCTGCTGTTTTTCCCCTTTTTCTCCCAATTTAGTCACCAATTATACCCTCTTTTTCATGTCAATTATCCCCTCACTCATATTGAGAGCTCACTGCCGTAGTCCTGAAACCAGCAGTGACGTGCGGTGGAGCACCGTCTCCTCCGAGCCGGAACCCGCCAAGCCGTCACCAGAACTCCGGTATGTGCACACAGGGCCACTCCTATACGCAGCGAGCTCGTATCGGAATCCCTCCCCCCTCCCTGGGGTGGACAGCCAATCGCCACCCCCTAGTGGCACTCCCAGCCAGAGCCAAAACTGGCGCAACCTGGTGGAATCGAACCCTCCGGTCGCAGTGGGCAGCGTCGGACGTTCTACCGCTGCGCCACCCGGCAGGCCTCGAAAGATGATTGATAGACAATTAGGCGGCCAGGCTAACAGAGAGGCACTTCACTTAATGGCAATCGTGACAAATTGCTTGTAATGAAATTGTTATCGAGTGTTACTGGGCACGGGCTCTGAGCTTTACTGCTAAATTGAACTGCCCAGTAGCTTTTATTGATAGCCAGTTGATTGATACTGAGTGGCGTCTAACTGGCCCCAGTGCACACTGGCTGCCGGGTGGGATTTACTGGAAGCTTGATAATTCTATCAAGGGCATGCGATACTGCCGCAGTGATTACTGACTTTAACGAGCGGCTGCAAGAAACCTAATATTCCATTAACTTCTAGTCTGACGGCGTCGGGACTGAAAGGGATCGCTTCCAGGCTGTTTACAGCCGTGTGCTGGGAGACTGGCCACCAAACATCGGCCTGTAATTGAGTCAAACGTGAGTCAGCTCGAACTCTAATACGCTGCAGGACGGGACACAGTCTAAATGTTGTGACACGTAGCCTTATGGGACATGTCACGCTGGTTTTAGCCCAGTTACGCTGTAGTGCGCAAACCCGTCCCAAATGATACGCTTTTATGGCATTGCCAGGTGATTTAGTCAGTTTAGGACTGGGAGAAAAACAACAAGTCCGGAGCTTGGGAAATGTCCCCCCGAAGCTTCACGATTCCTGCAACTTGTTGTTGTTGTTGCTCCGGAGCCCACTGGAATCCTGTAAAGGAGAGTGTAATGGAGACTTCCTGGAAGATCGCTGGGTCCAAATGGATTTTGCGTTGTGCGTAATTGGCCAATTAGTCGGTGTAATGCAGATAAGGGCAGGCCCTTCTCTCCAGGTCCGCGCGCGCATGCAGGCGAGTGAGACGGACCCACCGCTCAGCCGGGTCTGTTTGATGCTGCCCGTTGCCATATGTCCTTTCCATTATGGGATGTCTGAGCGGGATGGGGGTGGGGGGGTCGGGGCTGACAGGAAGCAGCGCTGGTCAGACTGAATCTCAATCAAAAGTGTGTGCAGGAGTCTGAGGACAGAGGCTGACTCGGACAGGGGGAGCTGGGGGTGTGTGGACACCATGAAACCGAGAAAAATGAAATAAATAAAAAAACATCGATAAGAGACTCATAATCAAAAAGCAAAAAACCTGTCTGAGCCCAGTCAATCTTTTGTCAGCAAGTAAAGGCCCGACCACCCAAAAAGAGTGCAACCAGATGTTAGAGTGGAACGGGCACTTATCTAAAACCCATCCGACTTAAGGAGCCAAAGAGCAGAGACATAGGACAAGGTGAGAGGAGAGGAATGGAACAAGTCTCGCAACATCGAGTTCAAAGTGAGAACACTTTTAACCACAGAGAAGTCACAAAACATTCGTTTAGCCAGATATAAACCAAATAACCAAAACAAAACCAACTAAGTTTACCATTGGGGGGAAAAAAGAAAAAAAGGTTCAGTGAATTTCAAAAGAGAGAGCGTTGAATGCGTCTGATTCTATTTTCAGAGGAACGGCAGTCGGCTCCTGGGCGGGATCCAGTAGCAAGAATTTTTATATTGTTATTGTTTTATTTTTTTATGAATAATGCTCCTGTCGAGGCCTTCGTGCCAGTTATGTGTCCACCTCTCGTACGGTCCGATTCCCTCACCTGCTCACCGCGGTGACCGGAGCGTGGAAAGGCGGTATGAAGCTCCCGATCTCTTTACCAGGCCCGCGCCGGCCACCCTGAGCGGCTCGGAGAGGCCCAGGCCAGACGCAGCTGTGTGGCTCAGCGCTCAGGGCCTTCTGTCTCCAGACATGCATCATACATATTAACTCCCAGAGCACGGCGCACATGATTTACTTCTGCCACCCAAAAAGCTATGAGACGAGACACGTCTCCCGCGGGAACCAGCGCAGCCACCCCCTGTGGGTCGAGGCCCGTCCCGGGACTGTGGGGGGTTCGTCTCTCTCCCCCCCCCCCCTGCCTTCTCCTTTGATGCCCGTAATCTGACGAATGGGGAAATGCAGTGGACCCAGTCCTCGGCGAAGGGGCTGTTCACCTTTTTCCCCCGCAGAAACGGAAAAACGAACATCTGGCCGATATCTCCTTCAACGACGAACTCATTATCTTCCTCGCAACACGCTGGGCTGTTTCCTCTCTTCCTGGAAGTGGCCTGCCCCTCGGAAGTGGCTCTTCGGTCCTGGGCCTTTTCTCTCTACATTTTTACATTTACATTTGAGGCATTTAGCAGATGCTCTTATCCAGAGCGACTTACACAGTTTTACATTTCTTTACAATCCATTTATACAGCTGGATATTTTACTGGAAGCAATTCAGGTTAAGTACCTTTAGCTCAAGGGTACAACAGCACTGCCCCACCTGGGAATTGAACCTGCAACCTCTGAGTTACAAGCCCAGCTCCCTAACCATTACACTACACTGCCAGCTCACGTAACAGGCCTTCTAAAGATGTCAGACTGGGCCGTCCGGGGCCTTTTTGGCTTAAAGAGGCACTTAGAAGTAATAAAGAAGCTCATGCCTAATTTAGTGCCGTTGTAACGGAGTCGGTTCTGCCCGCAGCGAGTTTCGAACTGAAGATCTCAACACGACAAGAGAACGATTTAGCCCGCTGAGCTAAAGACTCAAGTCTCTAACTCTGGGAACTAATCACACTCTTATCCACGTCACTTTCTGTAGCGAACTCTCCACTGCTACACCGTCATCTCCAGAAATGTCCATTCTTCATTGTAATTGATGTTAATGTTGCATTACATTACAGGCATTTAGCAGACACTCTTATCCAGAGCGACTTTCACATTTCTTTACATACAATCCATTTATACAGCTGGATATTTACTGAAGCAATCCAGGTTAAGCACCTTGCTCACAACGGCAGTGCCCCCACCTGGGATCGAACCTGCAACCTTTGCGTTACAAGCCCAGTTCCTAACCATTATACCACACTGCAGCCCAGAGAGATGTAACAGAGCTGCAACACAACGCAGAGGTGTAAACGGCGCTCTGTATCGCAGCGCTGCAGGCGTGCTCCGCTCAACCGCACAAACGAACAGGTGCAAGCCTGTGGGCAGAGGGCCGGGGTGTTCTCTATCCTGAATGACAGCTGGGGCTTTTTCACCGCCAAGAAGTAGGACACAGGAAGAGCGTTCCGGATGTTCGCCCTCTCGCGTGTGGGCCCAGCCCTGACGGAGAACAAGACCGGCGAGCGGAGGGGAGACGCAGAAGAAAGGAGCGGGCAGGGCCCGGGCCCTCCCTGCCCAGATTCCTCCTCTTGTTCCCACATTCCTCAACTCCTCCTGGGGGAAGGAGAGGAGCGATGGGAACTGATAACATTATCTGCTGGCCCTTTTAGCTCGAACCCACAAGAGCTCCCCACCTCACTTTGCTTCATCGAATCTGGGAGTCCACCCCCTCCATACTCTCCCACCCTTGGGGAAGCAAAGCAATTATCACAAGCTGTGGGACGGGGACAGGGAAGGGGGGGGGATCAGTGGTGGACAGTGAGCACAAGAAATCAGCTGTTGATGGTTGATCTTTACCACAAACTGGCAAGCCGTAATTTCATGCTAATCGTGAACAACAACGTGAAGGGAGGCAGTGTAGTGTAATGGTTAGGGAACTGGGCTTGTAACTCAAAGGTTACAGGTTCAATTCCCAGGTGGAGCACTGCCGTTGTACCCTTGAGCAAAAGTACTTAAGTAAAATATCCAGCTGTATAAATGGATTGTATGTAAAGAAATGTAAACTGTGTAAGTCGCTCTGGATAAGAGCGTCTGCTAAAATGCCTAAAATGTAAAATGTAAAAATGTAACAACTATCAAAAAACAGGTTCAGGATGATTTGGTTGAAATGTCTGCTTGTACTCTTGCCCTGTTTCTCGCTCAGGGGACACCGCTGGTGCAAAGAGCAATTCATCCGCAAGACCTTTCCTCTCAATCCCAGCCATGCAGAGTGAAGGCCCGCGCATGAAACTTGCACTTGACTGAGTTGTAATTCGTCTACTCCATCACAGAACACACATAGCAGAAACACACATAGCTAAGGGCACCGTACGTGAGGCCTGTGGGGTCACACCAGAGAACACCTGTCGTACTGACCGAAGAGCAGTGCTCAGGTCACCAGTCCACTTGCACCAGACGCAAGCTCTGCCGTCTACATGGCGAGGGAGTGCCAAAGTCAAAAAGGTTACTGCTCGACGTGACGGTTTTAATAACGGTTTGAGACTATCACTGACCCACGGGACCCAAATGAAATAAACGTGTGTCTTCCGCGGTCGAGTGTAAACCTGAACGCAGCTGTGTCTCCTTGAGAAGGTAACTTTATCCATCAATAATCCTGGACCAGTTTGTGACCTCTCCACTTCAAACGAGAAGCTCCACGCACAATCTATTTTTGATTTATAGCTTTTGACAGTTCCAATGAATATTCCAAGCCAGTGTCGTCCCAACCCCTGGTCTCAAGTAAATACGATAAATTGAGTTATTTGTTTTGAACGGGTCTAGATTTGATACTGTTCTTTGTTAAAGGGTTGTTTCTTCTAGAGGGGAGAGCGCTCCTTTTGCAAGGGAAACTAGAACAATTAATTGAACATGTTTATCGAACTAATTAAGCTAATTGAGACAACTACTCCACACTCATCCAAGGAGCAGATGATGTTTCTTTAAAGTTAGAATGAAATGTAAAACCTAATTCATTTAGATATGGAAGCAAAACTTGCCAACATGGTGTGCGCACAGGACAAGGGTTCGAAACCTGTTGTACAACTAAAGTAGCTTATTTAAACCTGCTAGGAACGCATAGCTGTAGTGTACTTTAAGAGCTACGCAAACGTGATGCCGTTAGGAGTCCGACGGCAAGTCTGTGAGCGTTTGTCATTCTTTATATTACTGTTAAAATAAGTAGCAGGACTGAGGACTGGAGCCAGAAAGAACTGCTAACCAAATAGAGAAAATTCCAACACCACATGGACATTTCAATACAAACATTTTCAGTGATAATACTCTGGAGCAGTGGAAATAACCACTGGATCCTTTCGGAAAACAAAACCAACCCCCCAGTCTAGGATAAACCTGGCCCAGAATCGCAGTTTCATTTATGGAGCATTTTATAGCTGGCATATGCTTGTGGTGATTTAAACATCATCTTTCAAAGAAACACCTTTTCAACAATGTCATAGTCAATGAAGTTTAATAGCTTTGCAAAGTATTCCCCTTCCAATTTTTATAATTCCCCTCTTCCCACAATCCAAACCATCTGCCATCCTAGATAAACCCTTGCAGATCCGTACAGACGTATGAAGAGATACGGCTATGATAAGCGGATCAAATATTACATATGAATATATGTAGGACGTATTTAAATAAGGGTAGACAGTAAGCTCAGGGATTGTGGAATATTCAGGTTTGTGCATTCATAACGGAAATAATTACCAGCAACACATTATTATAGAATAATATTTAAACGTATAAAGTGTTTTTAAGCCTCTGAGGCTTCAAATAGCCTTCGATGTCCTGCACCTTGTCGACAACAACATGGGAGGAGAAAACAATGCGACGCATTTTCTGCATCTCTAAATGTCACAACTGGACGCAAAACGATGCTCCTTTTCACCAAATTTTTACATCAAGACGACATTTTTTTATTTTTTAGTTTGTTTCGTTTTTCTTGTCTTGCCACGGTGTCAGCCCCTCGGCGTCTGAATGAGGCGCGCGCGGACGCCGGAGCGCGGGTGGCTGTAAGTGACTCGGCGCGGACGGGGCTGAAAGACAACGCTGGTGCGCCGTCAGCCAATCAGTGTGGGTGACATTCTCTCGCACACAATCCGGAGCTGGTACAGTTTCAAGGCTGCCATTCTACCCCGCTCCCCCATTATGCAGTGTTGAATAAGCGCTCTGGGGATTAGTCAGCTCCTCCGAAAGGCTATTAAAGCAAATTGCAGGTGTCCCGTTACCGCGGTGGCGTGACAGGCCGAGGCAAAGACTGCGAGGACTGGAGGGGCCAAGCCGGGGAGCAGGGGTCAGCCGGGGACGCGGCGAGAGGGCCAGGGAGGGCCAGGGAGGGCCAGGGGGCCAGGGAGGGCCGGAGAGGGCCAGAGAGGGCCAGGGAGGGCCAGGGAGGGCCAGGGAGGGCCAGGGAAGGCCAGGGGGTGCCAGGGAGGGCCAGGGAGGGCCAGGGAGGGCCAGGGAGGGCCAGGGAAGGCCAGGGAGGGACAGAGAGGGCCAGGGAGGGCCAGAGAGGGCCAGGGAAGGCCAGGGGGGGCCAGAGAGGGCCAGGGAGGGCTGCCCCCCGTCACTTTGAACTGAGGTGGCTACGCTGCGTCTGTGAAACCTCTGACTGCCATTACCTGAGGGCAACCGCCCAAGCTACAGTGATGATAAGAAAGACAATTCCAGTTTTCAATTCAGTTTTAATATTACTTATCTTCGTTTAACTTATCCGAAGATAAGTTTGGTTAGCAGAACCAGAGGCCATATAGATGGAAATTAGTTAAAGGCAAATTCTGCATGGATATTTGAACGTTTTTTGTTTGTTTGTTTCTTTACACAGAGAGTTGTCAATGCCTGGAACAGCTTGCCAGGTCAGTTAGTAGAGGCAGAAGCACTAGGGCTATTCAGGCTAGACGCAGTACTGGATTCTCTTTAGATTAGGACACGATGAGCCTAGATGGGCTGAATGGCTGAGCGTTCTCACCACTATGTATTCTTATGTTCTTTTTATTACCAGCATACAACTTTTCACAGTAAATGCTAAAAGAATAGCTTTCATGACTGAAGATATAAAAAATACATATGGTACCAATAAATACACTCACACCTCTGCATGGTCTGTTATAGCTACTGAGCTCATGCGAGTTTCAGTCCTGTGATCACGACAAAAACGCAGGGATGAGCAAGCTTGAAATGCCTCGTTAGTCAGAATTTAAAGGCTATTTATAATATAATATAAAATATAATATTTTTGGCATGTTGTGTTTTTCAAAATAACCTTCTGCCACAATATTATTTGAACATGGGAAAAGGACCATGTGGTGTTTTAAGCGTCAAATTGCTGCCTTTTGCTCTTGAAGTAGCGTCACTGTACGTTTTTATTGCATCTATCAAAAAATTAGAAAAGTTGGCAAGGCAGATGTTTTTGGTGTCACATATTGCTATAAAAAGATCTCGCTGTCTGTCAGAACCCTCCTGTTCTTGTCATGCATTTCCATGGTGTGCAGACTGTTGATTTGTACTGTTGTTTCCTCTCAGGAATTTTTATTTTTATATTCTGTTTATGCTTTTACTCCTCCGTTGTCACGGTCACTGTAACACACAGGACCACTCATATATGCAGCGAGCTCGTATCGGCTT
>JAINUG010000290.1:47500-62500 GCA_029706075.1 Aldrovandia affinis | reverse complement strand
CTAAAGGAACTTAACCTGAATTGCTTCAGTAAAAAATACCCAGCTGTATAAATGGATTGTATGTAAAAGAAATGTAAACTGTGGAAGTTGCTCTGGATAAGAGTGTCTGCTAAATGCCTCAAATGTAAAATATAATTGGGCAGGAGAGTCGTAGCCGAGACCAGGAGGAACAGCAAATCACTTCTTAGTAAAAATACTCCTGTTCTGTGACTAACGAAGAGGCTGACGACTTGGGCCACAGCTAATAAAAGTTACTCACGAAGGTGGACGTGGCATCTGTCTTTGGGAGCCAAACCCTGCGACGGGAACATGGTGCTTTACTCAACGATGACAGCAGTTTACGCTGAGGCCGTTCACGTGGCTCCGAATGTCGTGTCGGGGTGGCAAACGCAATCAACTCCGCCCTCAGACCTCGTCCCTCAGGGAACCCCAGGAGCGGGGCATGGAATTCAGAGAGCGGTTTATGGCACAATTAAACGCACGAAGGCTTTAACCTCCGAGCGGCACGAGGACGTGAAACGGGTCTCTCTTGTGACCGCGAACGCCGGTTCAGTTGAAATACAGGTCAGGTTGACCTTGCCCCTACCCATCATTCCTATCTGTGCAGAGTTACCGCAGCCTGGATCCACTGTGCGCAGTGGTATATGTATATATATGCACCATTTAGCAGATGCTTTTATCCGAAGCGACTTACAGTAGTGAATGCATACATTTTTCAGTGTATGTGGGAATATAGCCCCAGTGGGGATTGAACCCGCAACCTAAGCGTTGCCAACGTCACGCTCTAACCAACCGAGCCACGCAGAACCACAGTGTTCAGCAGCGGGAGGCCGCTGCCACAGCGCAGCGAGTCACAGCTGGGGAACAGGTGGAGAGCAGGCACGGTGGTCGCGCACATTCACGTCACACGGCGGTACAGACGGCAGTAGCAGGAAACGGGGAAAACAAATGCGCCAGACGGACACGCACACACCTCTTAATACACGCGGTCAGGGGCTCCTTTTAACGCCACGACCTGAGAGACGTCGGCTGTCGGTCTCATTTAAGCGGCAAAGCCGGTGTTCATCCAGAGCCCACGTGAACGTTTCCCCACAGTTTCCTCCGGGAGTTTTCATCCGAGGTGAGTTCCTCCTTCCAGTCTCTGACAAAATGTCAGGCGTGTTTACCAATGACGTAAAAAATTTGGTGAAAGAGGCCTCCCGGGTGGTCTAGCGGTTACAACGTTCGACGCTGGCCACAGCGACCAGGGTTCGATTCCGCCGGCCGTGCCAGAGTCGGTGCTGGCCGGGAGTGCCACTAAGGGGCGGCAATTGGCTTTCCACCCCAGGGAGGGGCTCGGGAAGCCGACAAGATGTTCGCTGTGCACAGGAGTGGCTCTGGGGTTATGGTTGACAGCATGACGAGTGCCGTCTCGGAGGAGACGATACTTCGCCGTTGTCACTGCCGGTCACAGGGCTACGGCATTGGGATTGACCTGAAAGAAGACGTTGCCTATTCGCCCCAAGCCAGACAGAAAATGTCTCTATTGTTCTGTCTCTACTGATCACCTCACGTGTGGTAAACATAATCATTGGATTCAGGAAGACTTTGTTCATAGTTGGGCGTGCGAGTGAGTCCGGGGGAACCACACAAATCCAGTTGTAAACACAGAGTGTCGTTTGCATAATGGAGCTTTAAGACAGTAGGAATATCAATAAATCTACTTCTAGCATAACAAATCCAAGGACAGAACTTTTGAACTTCACCAGGAGGCTGTGTGTGTGTGTGTGTGTGTGTGTGTGGGGTTAAGAGGGTTAATGAAGCAGCGGTCTAGTCGTCTGTCTGAGCTTGTGTGGCAATCGGGAGGCCCGCAACCCGACCCAGGGATTTTCTTTAATCAAGGCGGGAGAGAGAGAGAAAAACGGCCTCCAAATCATGCATCACATTTGTAATGAGCGGCCGCTTATCAAAGGCTTCACAGATAGTTACGAGCAGATTCGCCAGGGCGCTCTGTGACTCACGGCTTCTGCAGCTTCCTGTGCTCTTAGCGCCGAGAGACGGGAGGGATTTCTAAAAATCTGAGGTCATTCCCGAGTGCCACTAAATTGTGCGGAGTCGCATCTGCAGCTGGTTTGCTGTCCAGACACGGTCGGTGAATGAAAACAGGACCAGGGTAAGGAACAGAAACAGGGTCCTGTTTACCCTTTTCCGCCTTCATCTTTAGTTGCTTGTTGGAAAAGCGTGCGACGTTAATTCAGAAATAGCCACATGTGAGTTTAAGCAGAGTTCTGTCAGGGTAAACGTGGTGGATCCAGTGTGCCGCCCCCACACAGCTTGAATGAAATGTGCAATTTGTAGCTGCAAACCAGATTACCTCCCTTTGGGTATACTGACATCGAGTAAAGCGAAGGGCTTTTTTTTAATGGGCTTTTTTTCTTCTTCCCGTAAATCCTGTGTTTACTAACCCTCGTGACCTCGTGACCATGCGTCTCCTTGTGTCACGTCTCAGGGGGCGAAGAGGCAGGGTGTGCGCGCGTTACCGCGACAACGGAGGGTGGGTGACGCGTGATGCCGTTTAAAAAAAAAAAAAAAAAAAAAAAAAAAATGGGGTATGAAAATTACATGGAAAATGGAAATGGTCAGAGGATGGGGTGATGGGGGTGGAGGAAGGGAGGTGGGGAGGGGGCACAGAAGTTCCAGTGTGCACATGTGCCCTGCACTTGCCCTGTATTTCCATTATTAAAATAAGGCAGGCAGACAGGGAGGTTGACAGGTGGCTTGACGGGGAAATCAGGCGGTTGTCAGAGCTGTCACTTGCTCTGCTGGCCCAAAGGCCCTGACCCCTACAATATCCCCAGCAGGGGGGGTGGGGGGGGGGGGGGGCAGTCATCCGAACAGTGCACACATCAGCCAACCCCTCCTGCTCTTACCGCGACTGTCACCGGCAAGGGTTTGTCACCACGGCGGTCTGCAATATTAAACCCCACATAAATATTCTGTGTGGAGAGGCTTCGTCGCGGATGACTGCAGGGTCACGGTGACAGGGTTTCACAGAGCATCTGCCACGGGCCACTCAACAGCGCCTGTACATGTTGATATATAAAACACAATGGTGGGCTAGGCAGGCACTTAGCAGCCGGATTCAATCCTACCGCTATAGCGGTTTTTGGGCATTTTCTCCGGTATTCAAACTTGAACGTTGATCCAGCTGCCTTTGACACGACAAAAGCGGGTAACCTAGCGAGATCAATACGCATTTTAGATGGCAAAAGTTACTAACCTTTTCCTTCCCAGTGTTACAGGTGTGGTATGCAGCTGCCTACAACGATGTCTGTCGCTGTATTACTGCACTGATCACTTTCGCAAACTATGATTGATCTTACCATGTATTAATGCAAATCTTGTAAGTCGCTCTGGATAAGAGTGTCTGCTAAATGCTTAAAATGTAAAATGTAAAGTAAAATGCAAAAGGACAATTCCTGAAAGGTAATATGTGGAGTACATTGGCTTTGTAATTTTGTAATGCCGGGTGATTTGGTATTTGGTTTGAATAGAGGAGGGAAAGCGTAGAGGCCATGGCAGGATGGCAGGTCGCCCCCAAAAGAATTAGCTTCGGGCAGAAGTGCACTTTGTTGGAAGGGAACTTCTCACGGCTGCCCCAAATTTGCTTCTTTCCTGCAGCATCCCTGCGGATGCTCCCTGCTGATGCCCCCCGCCCCCACCCCCACCCCCTCCCTGACCACCCTCTCTGCTTTAATGAAGGAAGTGGACAACAAGGCCATCTGAGTCTGCTGAAGGTGAGGTCTGCTCTTAATTACACACTGGGGAAAGGAAGCACATCTTTTTCAGTTTACAGCACACTCCATGTCTTCACATGGGCACACACACACAAACACACACACACGCGTGCGCGCACACACACACAGGCACGCACGCACACAAGCACACACACACACACACACACGTACACACACACACACACACATACACACACACACACACACACACACACACATACACACACACACACACAGACACACACATATATACACACACACACACACACACACATACACACACACACACACACACATGCACACGCACACATACACAAAGTGCAACAGTATACTATCTACACCCTGATCAAATGAATTTAGCCAAAGGACTGTGCAGGTGTACAGACATCCTTAACGAGCGAGAAATGCCTGTTCTTTTCATAATGTGCTACACTGGAGAACAGAAGCTGTAGACCTCATTCTTACGTAACTGCATAACAGTACATACAGTTAAATACAGTGGCATGAGCAGTCCACTGTGAGCCCTATGCCTATCATGATGCCTATCTGGGAGCTTTTCAAGGCAATGAATGCACTTATTAGCTATAATTTACACAAGATAAAGCACGCCTGTCCATGCAGATCGCACACTGTGATTTCTGTGAGGCGCCCTGTTGCCAGGCGAGGGGCCTCTTATCACTGTGAACCTGTATCTGAGCTCTGTGAGCTCACTCATCACATCCTGCACCTGAAACATTCCCCACCTGAACACCTGAACTCATCGCCATGGACACAAGCAGGGAACCCACTGAGGGCGTGCAGCAGTATTCAAGATAATCATTTGATCATTGATCTACAAAGTATCGATCAATATTTTTTATCTATAGATCAATTTAATGCAGCAGTGCAGCAGTGCAGCAGAGAGCAATAATATTTTGATCTACAGTAATGCCAGTTACCAGAGACCAACGGCAAACAGAATATGGTTTCGGTTCATGGTCCATACAGTAACAATTAGTGAGAGATTAGTGGTTTTACTGGCTCGTGTCGGACTGATACAGGTCTACTTCGACACGGTCCTTGAACTAGGTGACCCGTTCCTCTGCACGACTCAAGGTGCCAAGAGCGGGCGTGCGCTGCTCGTGGAGGTGTGCACCGAAATCTTTACACACCACCTGCCTACCAACAAGCAGAACAACATGGGTGGGTTTCCCTGGCAACGACTGAGGGAGGTCCCCGGATGAGCCGTGTCATCGGGAGAGGCCGCACCTACGTCCCAGTGCCCCATGCGAACCCAGCCTCCATTTACAGCGACTTTAATCTCTTTACGGGCCAATCTGGAGATCTACGTATCTGTCTGAATCTGGAGGATGGACGAAGGAGAGCCTGCGGGCTGGGCGTGCCTGCATCCTTAGCGCTGTTTGTTTGCGATGCACGCGCAGCAGTCAAACGCACTGATCAAAACGCACTGATTCAGGCCTCCTCCCCCTCCTCCCCCTTCCCTCTGGGTGAAACACTGCCTGAATCACCAGTCCCCACAAAAATAATAATAATAATAATAACTGTGTCTGAGCAGCTTCCCAAGAAGTAAATCATATTTTTTCTGGAGGGATTTGCTCACCGGACAATCTATTTGGCCAGCACGAACCACAGATTTTTAAAAAAACTAAACATTTTATGATGTTGTTCTTCTTTTTCTCAGCCAGTTGCCGAATTTTTTCCAAGACCTGCTGTCTGGTGTCATATGAACGGAAAGGTAATATTGGAGAGGGCCATTCCAGAGGGTCAATGCTAAACCGTTTATAGCACAGAGCCGGCCTTCCATCCGCCCCCCTCCTCCTTCTGTAACCAAGGGGCTGTGCCTGTGTTTCTGGGCGGTGGAGACGGCTGATTTAGGTAGAGGAGCAAGCGCCGGTGACAGTATTTCTCTTGGCGGACAGCTCCGAGAGCTAAAGAGCTGCATGAGTAAGCTTGAGGTTCCCTCCTGATCTAATTAATACTTATTTTCCTCCTTTCAGAAAAATCCATAATAATAATAATAATAATAGCATTAACAACTTTTTGTTGAGGGGGACCAGAACTCCCATACCCTGTAAAAAGGTTACTGCTTGGCAGACAGTCTGTGAGAATAATGCTGCTATTCTGAAACATGTTATTGTTCATTTACGAGCAAGCTAAGTCTCTCCAGCACCTAGCCCCATCGTCTGCACCCTATTATCCCATTACAGGCATTACATCCCATAAGGGAACATGGATTTAAATGTCGCCGAAGTGAAATTCAAGCAATGTTGATTAAATAATGATGAAATGAAAAGCGGATTAATTCAGGCTCATTCTATTGAAGTGCCTTCAGTCTGCTTCCTGAATGTTTTTTTGTTGTTGTGCATAAAGCTCTTCCCCCCTTTGTCATTAGCACAACAATGCGAATGTAAATGTTCTCGGTATCGTTTACCAAGGCTTTTTAAAAAACCCACGTCTCATTAAAGGCAGTGTGCAGTGAGCTGCCTGGATATGTCCCCTCTTTTTTTTTTGTCGTTGTACCTTTTCAAACGCTCGGGATGGACAAAAAAATGGGAAACGGGCTCTCGGAGCCAGAGTCAGCCTCAATAAACCCACTGATGAACCCTGTTTGAAAAAGAGAACAGAAGAAAGGCACCGGGGGCCAGACTCCGGTTGTTAGCGGCTAATTGCTACACTTTTTGCCATTCATGATATCAGACTCTGGTGTTAGAAGCCAGTGAGGCCGGTCTAATTAGTGCGTCTCCGCCACACTTTTCCCCCAACATTCCCAGGGTGTGTGTGGATATGGCTTTTTAAGGGTTTTTCAGTTCCCCTTTCAATGCCAGGAACAGCTGGCAAGAGATCGATTTTCATCGTTTCCCACTAAGGCCGGGGCCACCGTCATTATTCGGAAGGATTAAAGAGGCAGGATTCGTGGGATTTTCCCCTCTCGTTGGCACCACATCTCTGGTTGGGCAGAGACCACATCTCTGGGAAGAAGCCCCTGCTCTCCTCCCTTTTAAAGGCAGAGACTGCGTGTCCCTCTCCCAGCTCCTGTTGCATAAGTTATAATGAGCAATGGGAAGAGTTCCAGTCCTCCTGCTCTCCTCCCTTTTGGTGTGTGTGTAAGGTCCTATATTGTGTATGTGTATGCTGGGTGTGTGTGTGTGTGTGGTGTGTGTGTGTACTCCGTGTGTGTGGTGTGTGCTCCTGTCCTGTGTGTGTGTGTGTGTGTGTGTGTGTGTGTGTGTGTGTGTGTGTGTGTGTGTGTGTGTGTGTGTGTGTGTGTGTGTGTGTGTGTGTGTGTGTGTGTGTATGTGTGTGTGTGTGTGTGTGTGTGTGTGTGTGTGTGTGTGTGTGTGTGTGTGTGTGTGTGTGTGTGTGTGTGTGTGTGTGTGTGTGTGTGTGTGTGTGTGTGTGTGTGTGTGTGTGTGTGTGTGTGTGTGTGTGTGTGTGTGTGTGTGTGTGTGTGTGTGTGTGTGTGTGTGTGTGTGTGTGTGTGTGTGTGTGTGTGTGTGTGTGTGTGTGTGTGTGTGTGTGTATGTGTGTGTGTGTGTGTGTGTGTGTGTGTGTGTGTGTGTGTGTGTGTGTGTGTGTGTGTGTGTGTGTGTGTGTGTATTCCAGCATTCAACTTGAAACTGGTTTTAATTTAGCTTTGCAGGTGCTTCATTCTTTCATTTCTCTTCTTCTATTGTCCCGGGACAAAAGTGATTCTCTTCTTCCGAGCTTTTAAGCTGAGGTCTGAAGTGGAGCAGGAGGATGATTGTAGAGAGGGAGAAAAAAACAAAAAAATAAACAGAACTAACAGGTGAAGTATCCATTAGCTTCCTTAACATCTACAGTGGTCACAGGGGATCGTGTGTGACCACGAGACAATGAAGGACGGCGTTATCTACACTTACAGAACAGAAAAGTACACCGCTCTGCTATCAAACTGCCCCGGATCATGTGGGCTCCATCCATCATGTTATACGCTCTGAGCTCATGTTCAAAAGTTCTCAGCCTAAAACTGAACTTTGTTTGACTTGCCTAGAAGAGCTCATGTAGAACCTGACATCTGCATATGAAACCCTACCACCATCTCAGCAGCGTGGAGTCTCTTCAGCCGTTTCTCCACCAGCCTTACACATACTAGAGACCAACAGGATTAAACCTCGTCCTGTTCAGGAACTCAAGCGAAAGGAAACAGCGAGGTTGCTACGTTACTTATACAAGAGTCTTTGAGTTTGTCCTCAGCGCTGATCATCCTAACAGCTTTTCCGAGGGCTGTTGCCCCCTTTTTTTCCCAAATAAACAGAACGCAATTTCCCCTGCGTGTACTACCACGGGCAGATGATTTTCTTCCCATGGGTTTCGTCCAAACTAAACAAGTGCATGAAATCATTGCAAAAAAGTCATACGTCTAAAAAAATAAAAATAAACTCAGTAAACATGACACAACTGCCTGTAAATACTAGAGTAATTAAAGGAAAAATAGGCTCTGGCACATGTTTGAATGCAAATGACTTCTCTGATTATACTTGTCGCATGACCTTATTTCCTTAGGTTGAATTCGGTGTCACCGCTTGGCCTCCAGTCAATCTTTTGATGCCCGCAGCCACACACACGCACACACACACACGCCCATCATTTCAACAGCGTGTCCTTTTCAAGGGAGCTGTAAGGCCCATGAGCTGGCAGGCCCTGCCAACAATATTTCATGAGGATTGGGAATATGAAAAATCTGAGCGAAAACAACCTTGCCCTGAAGCGTAATCATCCAAAGTGGACTTTGAGCCCGAACGAAGCTGGCCAGGGGACACCAAACATTTTGTTATGATTCGTCTCGGGCCTAATGGCAGTTTCCTTACTCAATAATTGGCCGGCGCAATCCATCATGTGCTGGTGGTTCCAGCGACAGCAGCTGTTGTGCTGCTCTGCACTGCACTTAATTAGCAGGGCGTGACCTATGACCTGGAACAGGATATGATGCGTGTTTATTTTTTTAGACACTATACATGTTGGGTTTTTCCCCCCCCCTCCTTTAAAAAATACAATTTTGAGAACGCGTAAACAATACTGAGTTAGAATATTAACAAAATAAAATCAGGCTGACCTTGAAATATCACGAGACGAAGGACAGCACAGTACTCAGTGTGGTGTCTCTCTGTGAAAATGAGATCCGCTCGTCACACACACTATCTACTATCAACTGCGTACATGGAGAGTGATTTATTGTTCCTGATCTGAATCAAAATGATTTGTTAATCAAATGCTTCAGAGAGTGGTACAAGATAACGTCTTGCACAGACAATAACAAGTTCCAGGAATGAATGCCTTCAAAAAGCAGTGTTACAGAACTGCCCGTTATCACTGTTATCACTTAGCGCTGTGTCTTCACTCTAATTTGAAGAAGAAATGCATGCAGAAGTAGACATTGCAGCAATACAAGGTGCTGTTTGCTGCAGTAACAATGTCCTCCTTAAGGTGTTCTGTTAATTGGCCAAGAAAACAAACCCTAGGTTTAGACCCTGCAGCAGTTCCAGGGCATGACACGCTGAAATACAGACACCATGTATCCTTTATTTATTTTTGTAATAAACCTGCGACTGAAAATATAATCGGTTTGGTGAGAAGTGACGGAAAACCGATACGCAAGGCTTTCTAAATTCCCACTTATCGGCCTCTCAGAAGCCCCCTCACCCCCCCGCACTTAACTCCCTTTTCCATTTTAACCCCTCCTCCCTCCCCGCTCCCTGCCTCTTCCCTCAGCTGTTCCAGACAGCGGCCCGCTGGGATTGATACAGTATTTTCCAGCGTCAATTAGCAGAGGGCGGGTTGACTAATTTCTACTGTTTTTGCACCTGAGAGGCTGGGAGCGTGGGCTGGAAAATGTGAGCGGGGCTGGGGCTGGGGCTGGGGCCGGGGCCTGGGCCGGAGCCGGGCGTAGCGGGGCTTGGAGGGGCAACGCCGCGGTGCCGACAGACAGCGAGGGCTACACAGAGGGCGAGGTGGAGCCTCTGACTGCTCTGTGCTGAGAGCCTCACTTCTCCCAGCCTGCACTTACACTCTGACAGCACGTGAGCCTGAGCAGGGGCGGTGTTCATGACGGGAGTTTGCCTTGTTCTTAGGTGTTTACCGTGTGTGTGTGAGAGAGTGTGTGTGAGAGAGTGTGTGTGTGTGTGTGTGTGTGTGTGTGTGTGTGTGTGTGTGTGTGTGTGTGTGTGAGAGTGTGTGTGTGTGTGTGTGTGTGTGTGTGTGTGTGTGTGTGTGTGTGTGTGTGTGAGAGTGTGTGAGTGTGTGTGTGTGTGTGTGTGTGAGTGTGTGTGTGTGTGTGTGTGTGTGAGAGACAAAGAAAGAAAGAAAGAAAGAGAAAGACAGAATAAAAGAGGCTTATATATCAGTGAAGATGAGAGTTTATTAATCTGTGTGTGTGTGTGTGTGTGTGTGTGTGTGGTGTGTTCGTTAAAATGCAGTGTCTTGCGGTGAATCGCCTCATTGCATTGTCTCTGTTTGTTGTGGCCATGTTTAAAATGGTTTCAATATTTGGCCAGACGCGCCCGGGGGAGATGTTTTACGTTGGGTTGGCACAGAATGTGTACATTCGAGGAACTTGGCCCTCCGAGCACAAACACAGCGGTCACCAGAAAACAAAACAAAATGAAATATTCAGTGACAATCAAAGAAGTGTGCCATGCCTCAGCGAGAGCAGCGCGTCTTGGCCGTGCGCCGCCGTATCCGTGTCCGCGGATGTTCATTAAAAATGCACGACTTGTTAAACTCCCACTCCAGGCGGTTACACAACAGCGGTATCGATGTCCATTAATTCTGGGGGTCAAGAGTTTTTACAAGCTTAGTTACCAACACCTTACGCAACGCGCTGAGGTCATACACTAGCTATAGTATTTAATAAATGGACTATATATGTATTTCCACCAGAGGAAATGAAAGGATTGTGGGTAGTGGCTGTGATCACACTTTGAGGACTCGAGAAAGGCAACACTTCAGCAGTGTGTTTGAGAACTACTTCGGCTCCTCTGCTTTACCTCTAACTCCTTCCGTGGGGAAAAATAAAAGCATCACCTTAAAGCGGAGAATAGTTAACAAAGTTGATGTCTTTTCGTACTCTCAGTACGCCTACTGATATCTCCGCAAGATTCCTACCAGCTCAAAAATAATGAAAGGGCCCCTTTGTGCGAAGAAGAACAACAATATGAGCCCAAAAGACAATTCTGGTCAGCGTAATTATTTATGCATCTGGGGTCGGAGAGTGCTGGTGGTGGAGCGGTCTCGGTGGATTAATAAATGCCACCCGGCCGTTACGAGCCCGCACGGTGGCCGGTGTTCTGCTCACAGTAGCACCCCCTCGCCAGGAAACACAGTGACTCACCCGCCCTCCCCCCTCCCAATAAAGGCATTAACCCGGCGATCAACGCATCGATCTCAAACGACCGTGCCCCCCCGGTGCAAAGCTGGCCTCCCCAGCAGCCTCCCACAAAGAGGAGACGGCCCTGACCCCGCTCCATCTTCGAGAAGACCCTACCCCGACTTTAACTGCCCTGTCAGGTCCGAACCCCTCTCCCCCCCCCACCCCCCGCCCCACGGAAACACGGCCTCAGTGAAGGAGCGGAGGGGCTGTCAGGACGGTGCTGAGAAACGCTCCAGATGGCGAGAGCGTTGATTTGCGGGAGGCACGGGAGAAGCACGATGACAGGCATATTTAGGGTGATTTATCCGCCCGTTATAAAACTTTGCACGGGCACAAGCAAAGTTCAATAAATCTCTGCTTCGGCTACAATAAATTACACTGAGCAGATACGCACAATGCATCTGCTATTTCAGGATATGACACCGGCTAGCCTGGCAATTACGACTGTCAATTGACACATATTTCACTTTGCTGTCTGGCGTTTGCCGCGGCCCGTGGAAATGATAAACCTAGAGCGCAAACGGCTTCAATAGCCCAATTAAACGGTGGAAATTCGCCAATATTTCTGGGTGGAAATGTCAGAGCTTTACAAATGAGCTGGGTAACAGGAACGCTTGGTGGCAAAACTTAGCCCGTTGCAAATGGAGGACTTTCAACTCGGTTTTGACAAGTTAATCCCCGGTGAAACTTAATCTTTCTCCCCGACCCAATTTACGGGGCCAAACTAACGCACAATCTCTCTCTCTCTCTATCCTCTCTCTCTCTCGGCTCTGCTTTCCTGTAAACAGAATCCAGAGGTTCCCATGAGGTGGCCGACTGTGCCCTGGGCATTCTGCACCTTACCTAGCAACGCCTCTCCCGTCAAACACAACACACACACACGAGCAAAAGGCTGAATCAGAGGGGAAAGAGTCCAATCTCTATATGTGACAACAGCCGTATAAAGTGGGGAGATAAGACCGACGGCCATAAAAATAAAAAAAAAAAGAAGTAAAGCAAAGGAGAAGAAGCAGACGAGTGTTTAGAGGCTTCCTGCCGCCCACACACACACACGGAAGGGCGCGCTACTCACTGTCGGCGTAGTTTTTCCGCCGCGTGCCGTCCACCTTGCCCGTCTTGTCGATGCAGAGGAAGAACTTGTTGG
Source organism: Aldrovandia affinis (assembly GCA_029706075.1). NCBI lineage: Eukaryota > Metazoa > Chordata > Actinopteri > Notacanthiformes > Halosauridae > Aldrovandia > Aldrovandia affinis. The sequence goes on along the minus strand of JAINUG010000290.1, from coordinate 50,193 downwards.
CGGAGTATAGCCGCCGCAGCCGCACGTCGCCCTCCAGGTGATTGTAACTGCGCGTGTGACGCTCTAGTGTCCAGGAGCAGTTGGCGCCCCTCGCCAGCGCCCGCAGGGGCTCTCGCCCTCCTCCTCCTCCTCCCGGGACCCCCCCCGGAGGGCAGTCCCCCCCGAGGGTGGCGCCGGCCGCCAGGAGCAGGGCGAAGCAGGCCAGGCGCACCGAGGCGGCGGCGCCAGGGAGAGCGGGCAGCAGCGCCCCTCCGGGGGCAGGGCCGGCGGCGAGGTCAGGACGGAGACCAGCGGCGGACGGCGTCCATTTGCACATGGTGGGTCACACTCCCAGGGTGCAGCTGGGATAGACATAGGGCATGCTGCTGCTGCTTCGGAGGGGGGGCTGGCTGCTCACGGGAAAAAGGGCTGGAGACTCTCACCGGGGGAGCGGGAGCTGAGGAGGAAGGGATCAGCGTTTTCTCTCTCTCTCTCTCTCTCTCTCCTCTCTCTCTCTCTCTCAGGGGGCTTGCAACCTCAACAATGACCACTGTGCAGCCCTCTCCTCTTCCGCCCGCCCGCACACACGCGCCGAAAACTCGCTAACAGGTTTGCCACTCTTTCTCTCTCTGTTCCACCACCCCCGCCCCTCTCGCCACAGCCACAACACCTCTTCTTTTGGTTTTTGTTCTTCTTGAAAATTATTTGCTTTGTAATTCCATTGTAAAAAAAAAGAACAAAGAAACAACGACAACAACAGCAAAAAAAAACACAAAAAAAACTAAGAAACAACAAAAAGCAAAACAAAACAACCAACCACTCTGCTCTTTTTTCTGTTGCTGTTGCTCTTCTTAAATATTCTTCTGTCTCTTAAAGTTGCCTTTCCCTGCTCCAGCTGCAGCGACAGTGCCCTCCTCTCTGGCTAGCGCACCTTGCTAAGTCCTCTCTCCAGCTGTGCTGAGCCTGAACAGGGTGACTGTCGAGCTGATTGACCCGTGGCCGTGAATGAATTGAATGAAAGAGAGAGAGAGAGAGTGTATATGTGTGTGTGTGTGTGTGTGTGTGTGTGTGTGTGCATGAGAGAGAGAGAGAGAGAGAGAGAGAGAGAGAGAGAGAGAGAGAGAGAGAGAGACAGCGAGAGTGCGGGTAGAGAGAGAGAGAGGGAGAGGGAGAGGGAGAGTGCGCGTGTGTGCGTGTCCGCTGGTGTGTAGCAGCGAGGCAGTAAATGAATGGTCCTTACTCTCCCTGTGTGCTGATTGGTCTGTCCAGCGCTCTATCCTGGGCTGGGCTTGGGTCTCAGAGGGGCGTGGCCTAAATCATTCATAATTATTTGAAGTAAATGAAAAAAGGGGCTCTCCTGCTTCGCCGCCCTTTCCCTCCCTTTCCCTCTTGTGATTTACTGAAAGCGCTTTTTTTTCCCTTTTACCGGTTTTCCATTAAGAGAGGAACCAGTGGACTAACGGTGGTTTCATTAGCCCACTTACCCCTGTACTGTTTATTGTGTCACGTGCTGCCAAACTGGAAAGTGTTAAGTCCGGCACCTTGCATTTTGCCGCGGTTCAGATGATGGTGGAGAACGCTTTTAGGTCAAATTTGGAGGGGGGGAGGGCCATTCCGTGTCATGATTAAGAGCCCTGGTGACACCTGTAACTAACACTTTGGGGTAAAAGGGTAGATAGAGGGGGGGTCAGGTTTAGTTTTGCCCCCTGCTTCTCATTAAGACGTCTAAAAACATTGAGAGGAGTTTCGGGGCGGTTTTAGAAGTGGGTCAGACCCTACCAATCACCTGCGTAAATGGTTTCTGTTAGTGGCATAATGTGGAACACCTTGTCTGCCCCCCCGCCCCCCGCCTGGCGAGCACATGCTCCCAATCTGGGGGGGGTAGAGCGCCGGGACGGGAGGCATGTTCAACCGAGAGCAGGTCTCGCCGTCCCGAAAACAGGGCTTGATTAGTTCACGGGTCTGCCTCTCCGTCTCTCCGCTTTTTTGTTTGAAAAACACGCGTGTTTGGTTTGGTCTACGGGCATTCATGAGTGACCCCCCAGCCCAGAGAGGGAGAGAGAGAGAGGGAGAGAGAGAGAGAGAGGGAGAGAGAGAGAGAGAGAGAGAGAGGGAGAGGGAGAGGCAGAGAGAGAGGGAGAGAGAGAGAGAGGGAGAGAGAGAGAGAGAGAGAGAGAGAGAGAGAGAGAGAGAGAGAGAGGGAGAGAGGAGAGAGAGAGAGAGCATTGCTGAGGCCCGAGAGGGAGAGAGAGAGTTGTTAAACTTCTCTTCTTTGAAGTTACAGAGAGAGAGAGAGAGAGAGAAAAAAAGAGAAAAGAATAAGAAACATGTAAAATAAACAACAGGGCTGCACATGGGACGATGGTTGGGTGCTGCTTTCATCTGAAAGAGTCCGTGAAAAGAGAAAGAATAAGAAACATGTAAAATAAACAGAGAGAGAGATGGGACGATGGTTGGGTGCTGCTTTCATCTGAAAGAGACCGTGAGTGAGAGAGACAGAGAGAGAGAGAGAGAGAGAGAGAGAGAGAGAGAGAGAGAGCCTCGTTTCGCAACAGACCCCATCTCCCAGCAGCACCCTTATCTGGGGGGTGAGAAGGTCCAGGTTCTCCGGGTGATATGTGGGACCCCTGGGGATTCAGGGGTGGACGTGTGTTTAGTGGGGTCCTCACCGTGGGGGGGGGGGGGTGAGGGGGTACAGACTCTCCTAACTGCTC
>JAINUG010000290.1:0-45000 GCA_029706075.1 Aldrovandia affinis | reverse complement strand
AGAAATTATGCAACACAGCTACCTGAACTACTTTCCAATTTTAGACTTCCTGCCTGCTACAAGACAGATACTACCAATACCTTTGCATCTCAGCAGCTGGGCTGATAGTACAAACATCCGCAAACCTGTACGGGAAGTGAACGGGCGTCCCAGAGATGGGCCGCGCGCGGGTTTGCATATCGCACTGCGTGTCCATTGTCCATTGTTCCACGCGCGGTGATAAAACACGATAGTTATCTGATTGATTGGGTCGTTCTGATCATTTCTACACCAGTCCACCTCTTTGTGTGCTGCCGCGTACAGATTTCAATGTGATATCTCAAACTGCAGGTGTGTTTTTTCTTTCTTAAAAAAAAAAAAAAAAAGCATGACAGGTTTGAAAGTTGTAATTTATATCGTTTAAATGATACAGATCCAGGATATGCTACACGTGCTACAGCGAGCGATAAGATATAACCTCACATCCTGCGCATGCTCAGTGCATTTGATTTGTGTACAGTTCTGCGCCCCCATGCGCGTCACAAGTCATTTCGAAAGGAGGCCTTGCTTTTTCAGACGTAGGCCACTTCTGTAGTGTCTAACTAATTTCCTGGCTTTAGCTGTTGTTGCCTGTGTTTATTTGGTTTGGTTTGTTTGTTTACTTAAGTTTTTGCTGCACAAGAAATGTTTGGAAGTCTACCGAGGCACTCAAACTTGAACTGGGATACAGAAGCAATGTGTCACATCTAGAATACAGCGTGCAATTTTCGTCTTTTTTCCAACAGGCTATTATTTTAAATGGCGCATGAAACTGGCAGAATTCAAACGATTTCAGAGCAGCGTTTTTATCATTTATAGTCATCAGGAAGGGGTGTACCGCTCTGCTCAATACAGTGCATAATTAGTTAACAATTCCACGTAAAACACTTTTCCTTCAGACTTTGCAGCCTTTCTAATGGCCTGGCCCAGGAGTCACGTTATAAAACCGTGCTATTGTAAACCATGTGACCTCCTCTGATAATGTGATACAGAGGCCGTGAGCCTGACACTCCAAACCACGCAATGTTCAAGACGCACGTTGTGTCGTAAAGAAAGGTATTCATTCCCCCACCCCCACCCCCCGAAATGGAAAAATACCACAAGCACACTGGCAATGGGAGGTGATGGTTTACAAGATGAACTGTCCAGCAGGAGAGCGGGAGTTGAAAGTCACGAAATGCTTCACTAGGGAACATCCCGCTTCTCCGTGTTCTTGAGCACATTCATCGATTCAGCAGAGCACTCCCAGGCTGCTACGGCATAGGATATATAACGTTGAGCAAGAAGAGAACAGAACTTTAAACACAGTCATTCAAATTCTTATGCTAGATGTGCTTGTGTGTTATGAATTAGAAACACGGGGAAACGCTGGCTATGATGTTGGACGGACTTGCCCGACAGATCTTTCCCACATTGAGTGACTGCAGATGTTTTGATTATTGAAAAATGTTTACATTGATTGTAATCCACAGTCTGTGTTCCTGTATAATTCGCTCGCAGGCTTTTTCAGGCTACCCATAACTTTTTTCATTTTTTATTTTTTTAAATAATAGCCATGAAGCAGTCGAATCGTACATGTTGTTGAAATATGACATTATTTTCCTTTCTCAGTTTTTTTCATGGAGTGGATGAGGATGTAGTTCAGCCTGTGTACACACCCTTAAAACCACAATCTTCCTATCAGAGCTCCACAATCAGCAAATGGCTATTAATTGATTTATTGCTGTGACTGACTGAGATTGGTTGACTTGCCATCTGTTCCCATGGAGTTCATTGATGAGTCAAGTCAAGTGCCCTTTCCCATTGAGAAAAAGTGTCTCTTTGGGTGATGTATTTATTGAACACCCATCTTCTCCAATTATTTATTCATCTTTGCAAACTTTTCCATACTTTTTTTCATTCAAAATATATTCCTATTGGTCGACTCCTTGGATTGAAATTTAGTCACACTTATTGTTTAATGTATTGAACGTTTGACCTTATTTGTTGACGGATTATATACGCCATTTAGCAGACGCTTTTATCCAAAGCGACTTACAGTAGTGAATGCATACATTTTCTTTTCTGTATATGTGGTCCCAGTGGGAATTGAACACAAGTTGAGCTGAGTTGCCAACGCCATGCTCTACCTACTGAGCCACACAGAACCACGCTCTACCTACTGAGCCACACAGAACCACGCTCTACCTACTGAGCCACACAGAACCACACTCTACCTACTGAGACACACAGAACCACGCTCTACCTACTGAGCCACACAGAACCACACTACCTACTGAGCCACACAGAACCACGCTCTACCTACTGAGCCACACAGAACCATGCTCTACCTACTGAGCCACACAGAACCACACTCTACCTACTGAGCCACACAGAACCACACTCTACCTACTGAGCCACACAGAACCACGCTCTACCTACTGAGCCACACAGAACCACACTCTACCTACTGAGCCACACAGAACTAGGCTCTACCTACTGAGCCACACAGAACCACTCTCTACCTACTGAGACACACAGAACCACACTCTACCTACTGAGACACACAGAACCACACTCTACCTACTGAGACACACAGAACCACACTCTACCTACTGAGGCACACAGAACCACGCTCTACCTACTGAGCCACACAGAACCACCATTGATTGATCTAGCCTCTGGCCCGGTGGGTTGGACCAGCCCGATCAGGCATCTGCGACAGGTAAAATGTTCACATCTACATGTGTTTTGTACGCAAATGTTATCGTCTGAATGTCTTAGTGAAACATTTTTGTCTGAAACACGATTGGCTGTTTACGTTCTGCAGCTCCAGTGCTGTTCCAGACAGATGTTCCGTGACTGCATGTCAGTGTCGATGTATGAACTCAGAGTGCAATACATATGGAACTGATGTGTACAGGCAACGCAACTTCTGATTCAACGTTAAACCTGAGAAACTGCGCACACAGTCCTATAACACAATGTAATACAAAACGGCCCATGTTTGCGTACTCAATCTAACGGATAAACATAAATGAATCACATGAAAATGAATTCCAAATTTGATCAGTGATGCCCAACAGCAAGGGTCTTTGCAATCGCACAGTTACTATCCTGTTAGAGGGAACAACTATAAATCTATTTCCACTAGTGCTGTGTGTAGTTAAATTTGAGCGGGCGATAATTCTGTCACGAAAATAAGTGTTTACACATATGCACCCATTTACTTTTTTCTCCTAGGAATGACATTTTTCACACACTGAAGAAACCTATCAGGCACCACCATCACAGAATGTTATTTTTTGAAAGCGACCCTCTCAAACCTCCCCCTGCCGTCCAGGTGAATCTCAAAGCAGCCTCCATCTGTAAAACAAATAAGCAGCCCTCACACAAAGGTGAGCTGGGATTTCCCCGATGATCAAAGTGCGCGAGGGTGGCAGCCTCTCCTCGATGCCCCGGCCCTGGCCATTATCGGGGGGATGAATGGCTGTCTTCTCTCCCTTTGTCAGACGGCGCATTGACAGCCAGTCACCCGGCAATGACTGTCACGCCGCCGCAAAGGGCCGGCCGCTGACAGAGGCCAGCCACATCAAACGCGGCGGTCGGGGGCCCGGCCGATGAACCGTGGCGACAAACACCCCTCTGATCCTCACCTAACATCTCGGCAACCGACACCCACCGCCGGAGATCAGCGCCGCCACGGCAGCTAGCGCAGATACCCCTTCACGCTACCTCACGACGCCATTACTCAGGGGTTAAGCACCTCGCTGTTCAGGGTGTGACCGCGGGAAGGGAACCCACCTGGGAAGTGAACCCGCCGCAATTCAGTTTTACTAAGTCGGGCTTCCTGAACCAACGTGCCTCGTCGTAGCTCCACGCTGCCCCCTGTGGCTGCGGCTCCACACTGCAGCTCCGTACGGACACGCTGCCTCCAGTTCCTCGCCCCTCCCCCCCCCTTCGGTCAGTCAGGCAACCCCGGAGGGTGTTTCTGCATTCTTTTCTAGTCAATCACATTAAATCTGTAATCTGTTTTTCTTCAAATATCCCACCAACAAACCGTTGTTATTATTCAAAACGTAGAATTGATTTTGGTCAATTTGCTCGAAGAAGAGACATTCCTCCCAAATGCTGTGGTGTATGGTTTTCTTTTTTATGCTTGGAGAATGGGCCCATGTTCTTTGAGTCGTGAGATATAACTGATGACTTTGACTGAGATTAAGCTCAAAGGACAGAGGGCGCCTCCTACTGGCAAGCCTCCTAAACTGGTGAACGCCCTGTCGGGCAAAGGGTGCCATTACATTCATATACATTTTTCAATATTTATCAAATTTTGTCAATTTATTTCAACATAAATATTACCAGTGTCTACTAGGCATGGGTCAAATAAATATTTGAAATCCTTTAACCCTTTAAACGCCAGTAAAATTCCTGAAGACTGCTGACAAATTTAAAAGAAACATGCATTTTCACCAGTACAGTATTCAGAACAAAATTGTTCTTTGATATGATTGTATGTTTTTGTCAGTTGCATGTTTTGGTGAAAATTATCTGATTGTCTTCAAATTTTACCAGCACCTAAAGAGTTAACACATTTGAAATACGCATTTGACCAGATCTGGTGTCTACGAGTCGTACTACCACACACTCACACATAATGACCCTTGCTCATCTGTCATCACGACACATTCTAAGGTCATCATTTTGAACACTTGTATTTTAATGTGTAAAAATACTACAGTAGAACCTCAGAGATACAAACCTCAGAGTTACGGACTGACCGGACAACCGAACGTAGTATAAACCCAGAAGTGGCACGCACAATTAAGCCTTATCTACATCAAGCGGTTTAGTATCACTGACGCAGACGTCTTAGCACAATTACTAAAGAATATAGAAAGTGATCAAACAGTTCACACCATGTTGTAAACATTATATTCTTACCCTTGGTGAGGGTGTGTTTGTAACATCTACAACTGAAGACATGACAATCACTGCTTATGTCAGCTGGCTAGTAATGACATTAATAAAGTAATTAGTAATAAGCAAACACTCGACACAGAAATAGATCCTGTGTAGGCTACGCAAGAATTATGAACAGCAGTGAGAGCAAACAACGTTAAGTTAATCAACTCAGGTGACGTGACAATTAGCCATGACGGCAAACAAATGTCTAAAAGACACCCAAACAAATTAAATGTGCGTTTGAACATTAAGTCTTACTCCAAAGACAACAAACTGAAGAGCCGCACAAAGAACGTTGCCAGAATACATTATTCTAGCCAGCTTGCTAGATATTGCAGCCTATTGATAAAACGTTCTACACATGATCTCACTCAGAGTTGCACCAAAGTGGGTGAGACGAGCTTGGACCACCTTAGACGGCATATAGCGCAGTGACTGGTTCGGAGTACATCAGCAACACACCACATTTTTTTTTTTTTTACATTTGTTTCTGATTTTCTCCCATTTTCTCCCAATTTGAAATGAACGCAGAGAAACAACCACGGAGGCAGCCTTTCGCTTCACACTGAATGATGTGAATGGGTCTGACGGGTAACGGGGATGTCAGAGCGTGTCAGTGCAACCGCCAGATCAAACAGCATTTTTTTATCAAGTTCCAAGACACTCAGACACTCAAAGTCCGTTACTATTTTTCAGTACCTATCCTACACTCCAAAAGGTCACATCGATGCACTTTGACGTCAATTTCAAAGTTACATACATTTTAGAGTCGCCCCAATGGTGCCACACACTGTATCAGAGACATATCAGCTTCGCGTAAACTCACTTACCTCTAGCACGTGTCCACCCTGCTATTCAGCCATCCATGCGCACCGTCTGTCTGGTGCCAACCGCACACTTATCTGAGATCATCCCTAATTGCAGGGAGGGGAATGTCTTGTTGCCCACTTGCCCCCTGATGTACTGTAATAAGAAAATCCTTGATAGAGCTGGTTAATCATCCACTGGTTTTGATTGACCTGCTTTTGTACACACTTCTGTTTTTTAATTCGCTAGGGCGACGCCCTTGTAGCTTGCATTGTTTTTACGTGCTGTCCGTTTATGCAGCAGGAGACTTCACCGAAGCAGCTCAGATGAGCTAGCTGTTGCTCAACGGTGCCGCCAAACTTGGGGTTTGAACCTGCAAACCTCTGAGTTACAAGCCCGGTTCCCGTGAACCACTGCCAGCCCCCCGGCACGCATTATCTTCCTTTACAACACAGCTGTCACCAGACGTCCTGTCAGGCTCTTTCCAAAGGGCTCAGGAGAATGATTTAATCAGACATCATTTCAAAACCTTGTTTTTTTTACATGAATAATCCAACTAAGGAGGCTTGAAACCCTTGGAATTCCAGGCCCACACAAAAACCTTACGACAGTTTTTCATCTTCAGACACCAGCAGATGTTTGTTGGCAAAGCAGGCGTATTGAAGTCTGAGGCTAGTCACATTCAAAGGTAGTAATCTTTATACATTTACATTTACAGTGTTGAGCAGACGCTCTTATCCAGAATGGCTTACAAAAAGTGCATTTTAAACATGGTATGATTAATCACGGTGAGTGCAAGAGATCAGTGTAGTAACACTGCAACAGACGTCATTGTCGGCAGCTTGGTACCTGTAGCATAAGGGAAAGAAAGAAAAGTTAAGTGTTTTATCAAATACTTCTGCCCTCGATCCAGTGATGTCCTCACACTGGGGCCATGGCTGTAAGGGGCTTCGTATCCGTTGTTCAGTCGAGCGGGAGGGGATAACCAGAAACAGTGTCTCAGGGCCTCCTTTCAAGGGAAATCAAAACGAAAGCCAGCATCCCACCCCTCCCTCCGTGTGTCCTAATGAGGCCAGCAGCTGTCTCGTTAAAGCCGCCAGCCCCGACCCAGTACTTCACACCTCCCGCCTGTCTCCTGTAGGTCAAAGGTCGCCTATTCGTATGATAACAGTGGAAAAAAACGGTACACGAGTCACGCCCTTCATGAGACTTTCTCACGATTAGTGATCCTGCACGTGTTCACGTCGGGCCGAGAATCACTAATATGTGTCATTAATGGCTCAAGTGAAAGTAATCTACCCCCTTTTTCCCGTTTGCGGTTTTCATCAGCTGAAACATTTGTTTTGGCTTTCTGTACATTTACACCTGGACATTGCCACGCATGGCATTTTTTGTGTGCGGCTGTCCAAACGAGAAAGCGCTAAGTGTGGAGTGTCAAAAGGCTTTCAGCTCAATTTAAACCACATTCACATCCCTGACATCCCCGTCCGACAGGAAATCAAAACGGTTCAGAATTGTTGAATAAATCCCACGTATCTTATATGAAGCCAAAAATGTATTTGGAAAACTCATCTGAGATTTGTTTCTTTAAATTTCTTCTGTCGTCATATGACTAGAATGCACTTGAACTATCGGTGAGCCGTACAGATGTTTTGACTGTCCGGTTCTTTCAAACTTGACCCAATGCTTGATCCACTCCAGTATATCTAACCTTACCAAGGTGTGTTATGGTATCCCATTATCATAGTTTATAGAGTGTAATAAAGAATTGTTTTGGATGATAGCAACAATATGAGCAGCCCTGTGGGATATGAGCTCTCAGGAAGCACCATCCACTCACTTTCATTATTTAAATTAATACAGTCACACACACACACACACACACACACACACACACACACACACACACACACACACACACACACACACACACACACACTGCTCAAATTAGCACCACCATCAAATAAATCCCACCTTCGAACAGTAAAGATAAGAGACGCCATGTCTGCATTGTGGTGGAGAGGCCTTCAATCCAAAATGCTCTCTATTTAACATTGAACAGCAAATGTTGAGCAAATATTTATTCGTTAAATTCTCGCCCAGCATTAATAAAAATGAATTTCAGCAAAAGACATACAATAACTCATAACGCTGTGTACGAAACAACGAAAAAGCAACGTGTTAAAATGCTCAAAGTCGATGAAAAAGCAAGCTGCGGATACTGAATGGAGGCTAGAATTACACTAATACAATACCTGCACTGTGACAGTATTTCGGTTTTCAACACTTGTGAAGTAATGTGAATCAGAACCTGTCTCGAGCGAGCATTTCTGTTTCACAAAGGCCACCCTGAACCACAGGAAGCGGGTATCCTGCCAAGCCTCGACTCTGCCACTTTAAACGCCTCGGTTCAAGTGACAAGAGCTCCCGCCACGCCCGCGCGCACCCAGCCACAGGTGATGTGCGCACTTTGATCTCGCTCTGGCGCATATACCGCCGCTCTCCTACCACCGCGGGGTCTCGACAGGACGAGGGCGACGTGCTCCTTCCAGGAGCCAAGAAAGCACAGCCTATAATCCTGAAAAAGTGCATCTTGCCCACGTTGAGTCAGTCGTGACAGGTGCGAAAACAACCTTGAATGGAAGAAAAAGACGGCCCCTCCGAGAATGGCACAAGAGGGTCAGGTCGTGTGTGCTTCCACGTATGCGGTTTTCTCTGACATGAAGCCACATACCATAACGTTTTACACGACTGAAGGGAAAGGTGTGTTAGGGCTGGCAGTGTAGCGTAATGGTTAGGGAGCTGGGCTTGTAACTTAGAGGTTGCAGGTTCAATTCCCAGGTGGGGCACCTGCTGTTGTGCCCTAAACTGTGTAAGTCGCTCTGGATTAAGAGTGTCTCCTAAAATGTAAAATATAAAATGTTAAATGTTAAATGTAAAATGTAAAATGTTAATACATAAAAAGGCTCGCTAACAGAATTACAACAAAAAAACGTATTGAGATGATAGCTGCAATATGAACAATTGCCACTAGATGACACCACAGAAAATGCAACATAATTCCCAGTACTTTGGAAAGGATAATAAAGTACATAGTATTGTAAGGGGAAAGAGCCTAACTTTAACAGCATGTGTCCAACTAGTAGTAAGCAGCTATTAATGTGTGAAACTCATAATATATATATATATATATATACACACCGATCAGCCACAACATTAAAACCACCTGCCTAATATTGTGTAGGTCCCCCTCGTGCCACCAAAACAGCTCTGACCTGTCGAGGCATGGACTCCAGAAGACCTCTGAAGGTGTCCTGTGGTATCTGGCACCAAGACGTTAGCAGCAGATCCTTTAAGTCCTGTAAGTTGTGAGGTGATGCCTCCATGGATCGGACTTGTTGGTCCAGCACATCCCACAGATGCTCGATCAGATTGAGATCTGGGGAATTTGGAGGCCAAGTCAACACCTTGTTCCTCAAACCATTCCTGAACAATTTTTGCAGTGTGGCAGGCCGCATTATCCTGCTGAAAGAGGCCACTGCCATCAGGGAATACCGTTGCCATGAAGGGGTGTGCTTGGTCTGCAACAATGTTTAGGTAGGTGGTATGTGTCAAAGTAACATCCACATGAATGCCAGGACCCAAGGTTTCCCAGCAGAACATTGCCCAGAGCATCACACTGCCTCCGCTGGCTTGCTTTCTTCCCATAGTGCATCCTGTTGCCATCTCTTCCCCAGGTAAACGACGCACACGCACCCGGCCATCCACATGATGTAAAAGAAAACGTGATTCATCAGACCAGCCCACCTTCTTCCATTGCTCCATGGTCCATTTCTGATGCTCACGTGCCCATTGTAGGCACTTTCGGCGGTGGACAGGGGTCAGCATGAGCACTCTGACCGGTCTGCGGCTATGCAGCCCCATATGCAGCAAGCTGCGATGCACTGTGTGTTCTGACACCTTTCTATCATAGCCAGCATTAACTTTTTCAGCAATTTGTGCTACAGTAGCTCTTCTGTGGGATCGGACCAGACGGGCTAGCCTTTGCTCCCCACGCGCATCAATGAGCCTTGGGCGCCCATGACCCTGTTCACCGGTTTTGGACCACTTTTGGTAGGTACTAACCACTGCATACCGGGAACACCCCACAAGACCTGCCGTTTTGGAGATGCTCTGACCCAGTCTTCTAGCCATCACAATTTGGCTCTTGTCAAAGTCACTCAGATCCTTACGCTTGCCCAGTTTTCCTGCTTCCAACACATCAACTTCAAGAACTGACTGTTCACTTGCTGCCTAATATATCCCACCCCTTGACAGGTGCCATTGTAACAAGATGATCAATGTTATTCACTTCACCTGTCAGTGGTTTTAATGTTGTGGCTGATCGGTGTATATACTCCCTCAGCAGCAAAACTCTTAACACTTTGACACAAAAGAGATTTACTGTCTACAATGGCCATGAGAATTGACTCTTAAATAGACACTTTTTTTTCTTTTCAAATACAATGCCATCAAAATAACAATATGAGATAAATTCATATGAAATTTGTGTTGACCAGAAATATTTTCTAAACTTGCATACATTTAACATATTAAAAGGTTATTTATGATTGCATGAACATACTTTCACGAAGAACAGTATGAAACAGCAACTATGTACATGTTTAATTTATTTGATTTTGGTTTAATTTGTTCTCTGAAGATAGTATTGAATAATTATATTCTCATTTAAAAAGTAAGAAAACATTTATTTCCTAATAATAGTGAATAAGCCCCCCATCTTTAAATAGCATTACAAATATAATACTGTATGGCTGGGTGAAGTAGAGTCGTTTGACGAGCTTTGAATTTTGATACTATGCTGCCATCTACCTGTTGGGAAAATAATTACAGCATTACATTATATTTATTATGTCTGACATTAGAGAATTCAGTCGAAAGAATATAGATGTTAAAATAGATTTATTAACTGAACAGTGACGTATATTTCATGTCTTGACAGTTAATCTGACGCAATTCTTATTCGAAAGTAATGCTTGTTGAAGTTATGTTCGTAGTAAAGGATACAAGGGGTTTATTCAAAATAGTATTGTCAAACAAATTTGAGACAGCTGCGTTTTGTAATACCGTTATGGAATATATTATGAAATAGCTTTACGTGCTATCTGTTATTACAACAACACTCCAACATGCATATCTTTCATCTGTGGATGTCATCCGTGAATGTCAAACCTAGATCATCAGTTAAAACCCGCCAAATAACATTAATTGAGATCTCACACACAGCGTTCCTGGGCACAAGGATTGGAAAACCGGTATAGGGAATTTTATATAAATGTGTGCAATATTTTGTAGGGATATACATTATAAATACAGTGGAATATTGTATGCATATCGCAGCTATAGCATGCATATTCAAAAGTAACACTGCCCGAATTTCCCAATTCTGCCAAATAAATTGCTTGTCACTGTGTAGCCTTTTATATCGCATGCAAATGACGTTAAATGAAAAGATGAAAACGCACCAAATAACAAAGTTGGATTAATCTGCGCTCATCTATCTGAACCCATCGATCTATTTCATTTTCTGCGTTCGTGCAGCTTTGTCTGGCGCAAAATGGCAGCCCCGTGTGTGCGAGCGGGGCTACAGTAACTCATGTCCTGACGGTTTTCCATGCCAACATGTCTGTGTTGAGACTGTGTGCCTTTCCCAAGTGTCAAACCGCTCGCATATTCCTGGAGAGGAACGTAAGGCATCTATTGTATGCCGACCACTGCCACGTCTGTCTCAGAATACGCGATGGGAGTCACAGGCGAGTAGCTGGTAAGTGACGTTCTGGTGTTTTGATCCTAACACGATGCCTCGCTAGCAGTGCTGAGGGATTTTGGCATCTCTCCGGCGAGTTCTGACCTCGCAGGGCAATGAAGTGCGTTGGTAGGGGTTCACAGAATTAACATTCGCCAGCTATATAACACATATGCACGAGCTGCACGTAGATAGCTGGCTAGCGTTGTGTTCACGCGGTCGGTTGTGCATTCCGAAATCCGTATCTAGCAAGCGTTGCTGGTCTTATAATGGCAAAATGTGCGAACGAGCTAACGTTGCTTCTGCCTTGAAGCTGCTTGCCAAGCTAGATTGCTACATTGGCAAACATAGTGTTTTATTTAATGCTAGTTAGCTACATCAGATTGTTGTATAACTAGGTGCTGCATTTAAATTAACTAGTCTACTACCTAGAATATATAGCTTGCTGCTGCTTCATTATTAACTAGTATTTAACTAGTAGATAACGCAATTGTATTTTAAGTCACATTGAATATAGAATTGCAGTCAACATGCTCAACACAGTATTTGTCCTGTATTATTTTGACACGTGATAATATGGCAGGTGGAAGACTGCTTTGAACGCTGAGTTTTTCGCTTTGTTCACAGAAACACCCTGGTCAACATATAGGAGAAATTATTCAGCTGTCATCCCGAAGAAAGAGGACGGAAAGAAAAGAATATGGGAGCAGTCTCAGCTGCTGGACGGTACCGTATTAATCACAGTTTACGCTTTTGTCTGCTAGTCCAAAATGTAAAACCATTTAGTGGTTGCTGTAGTTTTATGTGGCCTGTGACCTTACAGAAGCGAACAGTTCTAGAAATGTGTTTATGAAATGTTTAAATGGTGATTGTGATTTTTCAATGTATCAACAGACTTCCTTGTAATATAATAACTGAAGACTTGTAAGGGGAGTATCTCAAATTTAAATGATGATGCTCATAATTTAAAGCTTATGGCCCAAGTCAAATATGAAGATGAATGCCTTAATGGAAAAATATATATATTCTGTATGGACTCAAAACTCTTTGTCACAAGGCTTCCACCCTGTTGACAATGCAGTTCTGTCTGCCACCTTATGTGATTCTCTGTGGCTCAGTTGGTAGAGCACAGCGTTGGCAACACTTAGGTTGTGGGTTCAATCCCCACTGGGGCCACAGATACTGAAAAATGTATGCATTCACTACTGTAAGTCGCTTTGGATGAAAGCGTCTGCTAAATGGCGTATATATTATTATCCAAAGTTACTCTCTTCTGCTGAGGTTCATCCTCTCTCCTCTTCGGTGAGTGACGCTGCTCGTCTGTGAAAGCAGCTCCTGTGAGCTCTTCTGTCTCCCGGTTTCCCCCTCAGTGCTGGAAGCGCGGATCCTGCAGCTGCAGTCCAACGTCGTTCTAGACGTCAAGCGCTCGAAGGTTCAGTTCGTCAAAGTGTCCAAAGCCGGGAGAGAGGCTGCGCCGAGGAAAGGCCCGGCCGGGAGGAAGGGGGCCGCTGCTGACCCCCCGGCCCAGAAGCACGGGCCCAGCCGCTGGATGGAGAAGCTGAAGGAGGAGAAGTCGAGCAAAGCGAGCAAGCTGCTGCAGCACATGCAGAAAGCCACAGACAAGCCGGCGAAGGCCCAGGCCACAGACGCCGGCCCCAAGCGTCCGAGCGTCACGATGAAGACGATCCCCGCCTCCAAGATGGCCGACGCGAAGCAGCAGCTCCCCCTGAAGAGCAGGGTGGTCGCCGTCGCCACGGCGGCGCCCCCCGTCGTCCAATCGCGTTCGCGGAAAAAGGAGCCGCCCGCGGCGGAGGAGCAGGCGCGCGGCGCGCAGCTCATGAGGGACCGGGAGGGGAACGGCTACAGCGACGCGCAGCTCAGCGTGCGCTGCTACCTGGAGGCCTGCTCGTTCTCCGGGGACGTGACGCGCGCCCAGCGCTGCCTGCTCGGACACCACCACCAGCTCAACCGACGCAAGCTGCTCTCCATCGGCGGCTACAACTTCATGATGAAGGTTTGGGCGAACAGGGTGAGTGCTGGTTCTCCTCAGCCCACGAGTTACAAACAGCTGCCTCCGTAGAGTTCTTGCCAAATCATTTTATAATAATAATATACGCCATTTAGGCGACGCTTTTATCCAAAGCGACTTACAGTTGTGAAAGCATACATTTTTTGTATATGTGGCCCCAGTGGGGATTGAACCCACAACCTAAGCGTTGTTAACGCCATGCTCTACCATCTGAGCCACAGAGAACTACAACCTATTTTATTTATAGGTTGGGCCCTGCCCAACACCTGACAAATATTAAAACCATATCAAGGATGTCAATGTTTTAAAAACAATAGCTGATATTGTAGTTTTCAGGTAAACTTGTTCTGATAACTCGGGCCAACTTGCTCTGTAATGAACCCTCTTTCTGTACTTATACAAACCATTGATGGAATCTGAAGAAAGATATAACGTGGATGTGCAGTGCAATGGTTAAGGAACTTTTGACCTCTTCTAACTCAGTGGGTTGCAGGTTCAAGTCCCAGATGGGGCTCCATTGTTATATCCTTGTGTTGGCTGAATTATAGCCTGAACCGAAATAAATTCAATGATTGAATGTAAATAACCTGCGTCCATGTAAATAAAAATCAGCAAATGAAAGAAAGTTTAAACAAACAGATTTCCCGTTCGTTACAACCCCAACTTTGGCGGTCTATGTCAGATAACTGAACACTGTTCACGTAGATTTTCACAAATTTTCCAAATATCCGCATCATTTGGGTTATAGTGATTTGTCCAGGATAGTTCTGATTATTATAATTGTTCCTTTTTTAAAAATATAAGAGTCAGACATGGTTCAGACACTCTAGACGTGGGGAAAAAAATGCTGTTTTGCTTAGAAGCAAGAAATGGCCCCATTTCCCAAGTGTTGGCTCAGTGGTTAGTGACACGGGCAGGCTGGCAAAATCCCCAGAAGCCCAACAAAAAACAATTCATTGCTGGTTCAAATTCCCCTGGGGCACTGAAGTGCCTTTGAGCAAAGCACTGAACCCCTAAACTGCTCCAGGGGTGCCATACTATGGCTGACCCTGCACTCTGACCTCTCTGGTGGTCTGTGTGCATCTAGGAGAGGTGTGCAAAGAGATCAATTCCAATTTACCCTGTGTAAAAGCCTGTGTAACATGGCCTAATAAAGATAATAACTGCGTTGTGTTTCCCCCCCCCCTGTGACCCGCAGGGCTCTCTGAACCAGATCGGTCGCTTGTTTGTGCTGATGGAAGAAGCCGGCCTGAAGCCCAACCTCACCTCCTACGCCGCTGCTCTGGAGTGCATGGGCCGCAAGCCGGACCCGTCCCCGCGCGTCATCCTCAGGTGAGGCCATCCGCAGCCTTTATGATCCCATCCCAATTCAGCCGATTGCCCTGCCTCTATTAGATCATTAATATAATATACCCTCCTGAGACCCAGGAATTTTTTTTTTTTATTTTAAGTAAATTAAGTGTTGGGGTGGTAAAAAAACACATTGCAAAGGTTTTTTTTTTTAAACGTAACTTTATCAAATTTTTACAACATGTGCACTGTAGTGTAAAATATGACTTCTTTAATGTCGATTGTGCCTCTGTCATAGAGCTGTCTACTAAAAAAATGGAAATTATGATATGATAACATAAGTACAAAGTTGGCAAGGCAACACCCCCCCCACATGTGATATCATCTTAAAGCTACAGTTGTCCTCTCTAAGGAACATCAGGACTCAATAGAGTGACATCTGTAGTATGGGAGGACTTAGCAAAAACATAATGTGCACTACAGTGCACAAAAATGAATTGCCGGGTCTCAGGAGGATAATATATGACATTTGGCAGGCGCTTTTATCCAGACCCCTCCCCGCGCATCATCCCCAGGTGAGCCCATCCGCAGACATCATTTCATTTATGTTTACATTTTGTTTAAGATTCTTTCCACATTTTTATCCCAGTTTGGTGGCCAACTATACCCTCTGTTTCCTTTGATTCGTCCTCCCCCACGAGCACGCCACCCGTCACTACGGGATAAGCTAATTCCCAGAGGCCGGCGATGATTCTAAGTCAACAGAGCTGGGAGGGGGGCGCTGGACTCCCGATTATCACAGAAATTCTTGAATTATTTATGGCGTCTGGCTTTATCAAATGCCTTTTTCCTCTGGATTAGAATTCAGAAAGGGGCTACAAAACGGTTAATCAAAAGCTGCACTCGTCTGGCTCTGTCTCGACACGGGTTTACACGACATGTCTAGCATGGAAATGGCGGCTCAGCCTCCTCTCGACCAGTTTAAAAATTCATAAGAATGCGTTGTCAATGTCTGCATCTTTTGGCAGCCAGCTGTGCTTGCATGAACTGATCTTGGCCAACATTCGGCAGACAGCTAGCAAACCAGAATGTGTCAAGATCTCCCACTGCCGACTGTCATGATGAATGAATAGCTACTGAACAGCGATCGTTACTGGCAGGTACCTGTGCAGTCTGTCTCTTCAGGGGAAGGCAGGCTGTCTAGTAGCAGGCTGTAGTATCCAGACAGAGATGCTCTGTGGCAGTGGGTGTATGAAGTGATTTTCAACTGGGAGTCATTACCGATACTTTAAAAAAATTATATATATATATAATATATATAACTCTCTGCAAAACCATCTATAGCCTATATTTAATTCATGAAAACAAAGTCTGAGCCACATAGCTAACCATGGGGTATCAAATCAAATTCATTTGTATAACACTTTTCACAAATGCATTGTCACAAACGCATTGTGACAAATTGAAACAAAATTGAAACAAAAGGGAACCCAGGCCTAGATCCCCCCAAAAGCAAACCTAAGGCGACAGTGGCAAGGAAAAACTCTCTTGATGGGGAGAAACCTTGGCAGGAACCAGACTAAAAGGGGGGGAGCCCATCCTCTTCTGGCCGGCACATGGTGTGTCCAAAAAAGACCATATCATGGTCAGTCCAAAGGTGACTCAGGGCTGGCTGACTTTGTGCCTCTGAGTTCGGTAGTCGATGTGGAGGGTGGGGGGCTAAACCACGTGAAGGGGGTCCAGATCCAGGGACTGGGGTAGGCATGGGGGTGAGGGTTGATGGGGGCAGCTCACACTTCTCGCAGGATCACTTTACGCTGTCCAATTTGTGTTCGCTTCGTCTTGCAACTGTGGACTGAAAATGAATAAACAGATTGCTAGCCAGCAAACTAGCGTTGGTAGCATCTCTAACTTCAGTAGCTAGCCATAACGAGCAGATGTACTAATAAAACTACAGATTGCCTTAAGTTTAAAACCGCTAGATTTTGTCTGCTGATAGAATTTAGAAATCTTTTTAATCTAAACCGTAGTAGTGAGTAGAGTGCTTGCAAGCAGAGTAGGGTTAGCTACCTAGCCAACAGGTGCCCTAGCCAATTAGCCATCTTGTAGCCAATATTAACTTGAGAAGTGTGATCTTGTACTTGCGTAACTTAGAGTAAAAAAGAAGCAACTACCTCTCCATTGTAACCACATTTATGAATACGATTTCAATCAATCAATAAATAAATTAATTAATTACTGAAGTATTCATATCTTTGAGCGTCAGCTGTTGCTGGCTGCTGTAAGACTAAGACCCCATGAAGTAATTACAAGCGATTTGCTGCCCCCTTCTGGCGAAAAAGAAAACCTAGAATGTTTAAACAATTGAAATGTAATGTTTGTTAGTTGAGAGTTTGACGTCATAAAGTACGCTCAGTATCGATATGGGAATTATCAATATTGAACGATAAATTCTGGTCAATTTATTGATAACCCAAATGGGTTAGATTCACCTCGCCCTTAACAGAATGCCTCCACTTCACTCACTATTTTACTTTGTGATTGTCAGAGTGAGGAGACTAACAGGTTGGTTTAAGCCTAAGTGTTGATCTTGTCTTTTTAAGCGGTGGGGGGAGGCTTATTGAGCTTCAAACAAAACGATATCGGCTCAACTGCGAAGTGCACCAGTGACAACGTTGACCTGTAAAACCGTTGAAACACAACATTGAAAAACAGATGACAAAGGCTGGTAGTGTAGTGTAGTGGTTAGGGAGCTGGGCTTGTAACTCAGAGATTGCTGGTTCAATTCCCAGATGGGGCACTGCTGTTGTACCCTTGAGCTAAAGGTACTTAACCTGAATTGCTTCAGTAAAAATATCCAGCTGTATAAATGGATATTTACATAAGAAATGTAAACTCTGTAAGTCGCTCTGGATAAGAGCGTCTGCTAAAATGTAAATGTAAAATGCAGATCTTTTTTTATTTTTTTTATAAACAAGAGGCGGTGCTCTGGTCTGCTTAAATTGGTGTTTTTGCAAAAAGGAAAAAACAAAAAACATCCACCTTCCCTGAGAGCTCCTGCACATCTGGAGCACACACATCTGGAGTACACATGTTCCCTAATTCCGGTCAAGAACACGACACAGGATTCATCAACCCCACTTCCCACGTGAGATGTACACATGCAAAGCACAAGCCTAAATTGTTAATTAATTTACTGTTACATTCCCCCAAAACAAAAACACCACAATGGTGGTCGCTCTCTAAATTGAAATACCCACTCTCTCTATCTGGTATTTTTTTAAAAATAGATATTAAGTAAAAAAATTATTTTTATTTTTTTATTTTTTTTTTTAAGAAAAGAATGACTAAACATTTTCAGGGGGGCTGAGATGAGAGACAGGGGGCTAAAGCCCCCCTAAATAGGGTCTAAAATTGCCACTGGGTGTGATTAACATTGACGGCATACGGGCATAAACTGGCAAACGGATCGATTCTGTCCCTCAGATCTCCGCTCTGGACCGCTGTGCCTACTGCCCCCGTTTAACAAGAGTTTCATTACTGTTCATGACTTAAAGCTCCAGCCACACGCACATCGCCTGAAAATGTTATGTTCGCCAAAGCCTCGTGCCTTGAAACGATATTTTGAAGGGCAACCCTGAATCTTTGCTTGAATTCACTAACGCCTCATTTTTTTTTATCGCGATTGAAGATCGGCAGTCCAAGAAAATGTTGACAGTTTAAAGGAAAGAAAAAAATGTAGGTCTTTAAATCGAGAGAAATTAGAACTGAGGTGAGGAAGTGAGGAGAAATCTGCCAAATCAGGCAGAAAATGTATGATTTTGAATATGTAAAATGGTACATTGACTTGATGGACAGGGAGTGTATTCCTTATGTAATTATGAATGCACTTGATAATGAAATGCTTAATGACTTGCAGCTTGATTCATCTCCCTGGGTAGAGGAAATTATTCTGACCCTCCAGCGGTGGAAAAGTGATCTTTCCTGAACGTGCCATTCTTTTCCACTAGGTGTCAGGTGCTCTCTTTGGTCCAATCGGACGCTTGACTGCACCTGCTTCTGCCCGTGTTCTAGGGAGGAGAGACTCCATTTTCCCAACGTTCCTGTGTCAGCGCTGTGCACAGATAATGACTGAGTGTTTGAGAGCGTGCGCTCCGTCACAGTCACTCAGGAGAGCGCACACTTGCCCCCGTGGGCCTTACACTTTTCTTTACTTCAGTCTGGCCATTGATGCCACCTCGCCTGCCACATATCGGCCAGCAATTTAGACCACAGTGCGCTGGCCCTGACAAAAATGAGTCTTAGGGGCGGATAACGTAGCGGTCTAACGCACCACACTTTGGCTGGTCCGGTGTGGTTCGAAACCTGCTTCTCGGTGTTTGGCTGTCCGCCCCAGGGGAAGGGGGGGAGGGTGAGCTGGCACGCGTTTGTCGAGGAGCAGGAAGGGCGTCCGTGGTCGGGTTCCATCTCGGAGGAGGCAGATCTACCGACCCGGAAAAATTGGCTCATTACCTGGAGGACGGGCAGCGGATTCGTGAGGGAGGGTGAATTGAGATAAATAGAGGGTATAATTGGCAACCAAATTGGGAGAAAAACGGAAAGAAAGAAAAAAAGAGTCTTGAAAATGTATTTTTTTCCCCCTCCTACCAACAAAAGTGCAGTATATTTATGACCATGTTTCTTTCAGACGTTCCGTCAGGATGCTGTTGATACGAGCTCTCAAACTCTCTGTCTCTCTCTCTTTTACATGACTACCTCAAATCCAAACACAAGCGATGATGGGTTTCACCCACATCCTTCGCAGGGCTCTCCCGTGGCCGCGTCGAGTGCACAGATGCAGTGGCTCAGAATCACTTCCTTAAGTGCAGATGACGAGAGTGGGGGGGGGGTTAGATCAGGGGTCTTGACTTCCTGTCCACCTGCACACCACAGCAACCGAACGGAAGGATGGCGGTGAAGTGGAACTCTTGTTGTTTACAGAAAAGGCGAAGGACACTCTTTCCAGAGTGGTCCATCTTTACTCCACATGTTCTGAGTCAGATTTCAGCGCATCTCTGATTGTCCTCAGGGACCGCGGATGTGTGTGATCCTTCTGCTGTTTACGCGTCTCACGGAAGGAAGCGCGGGGGAGAACAGAACCCCCCCCAGGCGGGGGGAGGCCGAGCGCGGTGCAGCACCGTGACTCAACCCCCGCTTCAGCTCACTCACTCGCTCACCCGCTCGCCTTTAAACAAAGACACCACTTCAAAGACACCGCTGACATCTCGTCACCTGGCGGCGGATAGCGTAGCGGTCTGACGCACCACACTTTGGCTGGTGTGTGTGCGTGTGGTGTGGTGTGTGTGCGCCTGTCAGGGACGCGGTTTGAAACCCGCGTCTCTACCAGACTGGCTCTGGTCGTCAGCCCCGGTCGGGGGCAGGGGTGTTTGACTGTCCGCCCCAGGGGAAGGGGGGAGGGGGAGGGTGAGCCGGCTCGAGTTCGATGAGGAGCAGGAAGGGCGTCCGTGGTCGGGTTCCATCTCGGAAGAGGTGGATCTACCGGGCCGAAAAAATTGGCTTGTTACCCGGAGGACGGGCGGCGGACTCGTGGGGGGAGGATGAATTGAGATAAATAGAGGGTATAATTGGCAACCACATTGGGATGTGATCCGACAGAGGACAGTGGTGAACTGAGATCAGTAGGGCACTGGGGGCCTGAGAGTGATGGAGATGCAAAGCCGGTTGTTGGCGTACAGATGTAGGTCAGGATCTGCCCTCTCAGTCGATACAGCAGCAGCCAAAATGTCACCTGTGGATATATCCACAGAAGTGACCCCCCCCTTACCGTCTGAGCCATCCATCCATTTTAAAATTCCACAAAGGCTTGTTAAATTTCAAATAAACAAATAAATAAATAGAGGAAACCCCCATGGAGGGTTTCATTGGCAGGTCAAACATCCGTCAGGCTTGTAAACATTAGCTGTGACAGCGCTACGGAGCCCAGATGGGACACAGTGGCATCAATGCATCATAATATAATCACTCCAGGCCCCAGCTGTAGGATGTATTACGTTGCTAAGCGCTCAGATGAGGGGCTCACCGAGAGTCCAGCACTGGGGCGGCAGTGGCTCAGTGGTTAGCGACACGGGCTGGCAAGCTGGGAGGGTTGCTGGTTCGAATCCCAGGAAGGCCAAACAAAAAAAACTATGAACTGGAAACCGGAGGGATGCTGGTTCACTTTCTGGGGCACTGCTGAAGTGCCCTTGAGTAAGGCACTGAACCCCTAAGACTGCTCCAGGGATGCCGTACTATGGCTGACCCTGCGCTCTGACCTCTCTTAGGAGAGATATGCGAAAAGACAAATTCCAATGACCTTGTGTAACATGGCAATAAAGAATATTGTAAGAGAGTGCTGAGCGTAGTGTGTCTTAATTGAGTATAAGGTGAGGGGTAGATTGAGTGGCTTGTATGGGTGCTGATTAAGGTAAGAAAGTTAGATTTCCCCTGAAAAAGGTCAAACTAAGCTATGGGTCTGATTGTCCCATCACAAAATGTTAATATTATTCATATTTGACTCTTGCACAGTTCTATTCAGCTCCGTAGACGTACGTGATGGAGGATTATAATTATAAGGAGTTTTGGGTTATATAGGGTACTGGTGAACAGCGATCTGCATACTCTCTGATTTAGATCTACGTGTTACATTAGGCCGAAAGTGACGTTTGATGAAATTGAACAGTGCACCACAACATTTTTGCCCGTGTGAAAGCATTGGAAAGCGAATGAGACGTGAAGTGGTTATTAAACCGTGAACTGTGCTGGTGATTCCTGTAAGCTGCACATCCCTGACTCTGAGTGATCCAGTGATATGGCCAACAGACTGCTTTACCTGGGTTTAGCTTTCATAACATTTCTCCTGTGTGGACACAAGCTCCAATTACGTATGTTAAATGACCACTGTAGTAAGTAATGATTACCTTTAGGTGAATGACCTCAGGTGCCCTTTAATGTCAGTACATATAAAACAGAATATCGTTTGTCACTATGTGGAATGAGTTGTTGCCATATGCAGCTTCCTTTGCTAGTGTTACAGTAGTGATCTTGCAGCGGTGAGCCGGACGTGCGGATTCTTCCTTTACGACATCTGGAGAGAATTCTTCAGCAGCTGCTCCACACAGCTGCCGGGCCGGGCCCTGGCACTCTCACTCACGTCTGGACCACCGTAACCCCCTCCTCTCTGGTCCTCCTGCCTGCGCCACAGAACCCCCTGCAGCTAATACAAAACACAGCTGTGCAATACACCACAGAACCCCCTGCAGTCTGCACAGCCTCGCCCACAGCTCCCACCCCCCACTCCAGCACTTGCTAACTTTTTTAAATTTAGGTAAGGTAGGATATTTCCCCCCGTTTTGGTGGCCAATTGTACCCTCTATTTCTTCACTTCACCCTCCCCCACGAGCCCGCCGCCCACAACTGCGGGACCAGCCACTACGCCGGGGGCTGGTGATGAACCGCTTCCTTCCAGACGGAACTCATTTATTCCTTTTGCCCACAGGGAAGCTGTCTGTGTTCACGGCGAGCTCGTGCCGGCTTCCCTCCCCCCCCATCCCTGGGGCGGACAGCCAAATGCCGCCCCCTAGTGGTACTCCCGGCCAGAGCCGGGCTGGCGTGGCTGGGGAATCGAACCCCGGCCGCAGTGGGCACATTGCACTCCGGGCGAGTGCTTTTACCTTTAGGCCACCGGGGGGCCCTTGTATTATATATTTTGTTGTCGGATGTAATGAGATAGTTACAAATTTGAGGCATGATTGCCGGATTGACGTGGATATCTTGCAGTAGTGTTTTAGTGATGGTGCTCTCACACACTGGTCTGGGAGTGTTACAGTTGTGCTTTAGTGATGTTGGGAGTGTTACAGTAATGTTTTAGTGATGCTGGGAGTGTTACATTAGTGCTTCAGTGATGCTGCTTGCACACTCACTGGCCTGGGAGTGTTACACTAGTGCTTTAGTAATGGTGCTCGTACACACACTGGTCTGAGAGTGTTACAGTAGTGCTTTAGTGATGCTGGGAGTGGTACAGTAGTGCTTTAGTGATGGTGAACATGCACACACTGGTCTGAGAGTGTCACAGTAGTGCTTTAGTGATGCTGGGAGTGGTACAGTAGTGCTTTAGTGATGGTGCACACACACTCACTGGTCTGAGAGTGCTGTTAGCCACATCTGTGTCACTGTTGCTCATAAAACTCGTGTGGATGCACTTACCTTCTCGTGTTGTAAGTCATTCTGGATAAGGGCGTCTGATAAATGGCTAATGTGATGTAATGAAGCATGTGGTAAACTATAGGCTCATTCATATTGAATTAATCTATTAGAAATTATTCAATCTGGTTATCCAGATAAATATCTGTACTTCTTTTTGTTAGTTTGAAATAGACATGCAATGTTCATTAAGCAAGGAAGTCGGTGAAGCATCTCTGAAGAGATTTTATTTTCAGGGAATTTAATCAGGCAGCGCTGCCTTACGGATTAAAGGTTTAATTAATCTGTAAACAAACACAACCTAATGACACAAAGAGTGACGTTTAATTGAGATGATCGCAAAGCTTTGAGATAATGAAAGTGTTCATTTGATGTGGTGGGACTTGTCTTGTTTTCTGATAGGACATAACACATAATGTCTGTGTGTGTGTGTGTGTGTCTGTGTGTGTGTGTGTCTGTGTGTGTGTGTGTGTGGGGGGGGGGGTACATTGTTCATTCCCTCCTCATGAGGCAGGTCTAAATTTGACACGTATTCACAGCTCGTCTCTGTTGAGATTCCTTGAAACCTCCCTCCGTGAATTGGCCGTCTTATGGTTTCTTGAGGAGTTATACATTTGCTCCGCAAACTATTATTCAAAACCATCCATCGCAATAACATGAAAACAACGAAACAAAGTCAGATGGAAGTAGTATTCTGTATCTCCACGGCAACGGAGTTCACCTCGTCATTCCAACCGATACGATCACGCGACGTTGTACGGCGGCGTCTGCGACCGTTCATTTTCCCGGAGGTACGCTCCTCTGCCACACATTTCTGTCCTTTCGACATCGCTTTTGTCCCGTGACGTGTCGTGCGACACTTGTCGCGTAGAGCAGGGGTCCCCAACCACCCCTGGTACCGGGCCGCACAGAAATAATAAAAACATTTTAATTTTAATTGTATTTCCATTTTGCAGGGTGTTTTATTTTGAAAAATGACCACTTCCGTCTGTGCCTTTTTCCGCACTTGTCTCAGTTTTTTTTTCATGCACCCCGATCCGTGGAAAAAATGAACTGGTCTCAGTTTTTTTCCATGTACCCCCATCACCCCGGTCCGTGGAAAAATTGGCTTGCATGAAACCAGTCCGTGGTGCAAAAAAGGTTGGGGACCGCTGGCGTAAGCATAAATTAGCCTTTAGGCTACCTGTTAGCTCGCTAAAGTTGGTCTTTTTTTCGTCGGAAGTAAACAAACATCAGTTTGCTCAGCTGGTTACCATAGAGACGAGACGAGACGGTGTCGCCGAGTCGCGGAAAGTGTGGACGCTCGAAACTCGAGACGTCGTGTCGCGGGACACTTGTCGCCTAAAGCATAAATTGGCCTTTAGGGCTGCCTGTTTCCCCCCAGCCTCCCAACTCCCTCCGCGGCATTGATGAGCATGCAGGCGAGCGGTATTAATCAGGTACGCAGAACCTTCCGGGCCGGCGTCTGCTTAGGGGCGCACGCGGCCTGAGATTTACGACGTGACATTTGCCACAGACCCCAACATTAAACATTTCTCTGAGCTCATCGCCAGCGCCCACACTGCACTCTTCCCCTAATGACTGTCCCAGATCTTCTCCCCTTATCTAGAGTGATCGGTTAGCTGCACAGACCAGAGACAAATGTTAAATGGATTTAAGGTGCCAGAGTTTATTGTGATTGATGTGTTTTGCCCGAAACGGCGCTACTAATTTTGGCAAATGCACTTTGGATAAGGAAATCGTGCACTAATGAAAGGTCCGACTCGTGTACAAGTCGTTATTTGTCACTTGCGCTGTGAGAACGTTTTCCGGTGTTTGTGTGAGGGCTTCAGCCATCTGTTTATGCCGTTACTTTCGTTGCTGAATCCTAAATGGTTGTTGCAAGTGTGTCGTTAGTTATGCCTGGGCATGCAGTTTCTGTTTTAATCTTAGAATGTTTTAGGTTTCAATTTACACTAATATTTGCATTCATTTGTAAAATCACCAAATCAGAATATCACAATCAGATCGCTAATTTCACTACTGATTTGACCTATTATAGAGGGGAGTTATTAAATGGCGGCATGTAGTGTGGTTCTGTGTGTCTCAGTAGGTAGAGCGTGGTTCTGTGTGGCTCAGTAGGTAGAGCATGGTTCTGTGTGTCTCAGTAGGTAGAGTGTGGTTCTGTGTGTCTCAGTAGGTAGAGCGTGGTTCTGTGTGGCTCAGTAGGTAGAGCGTGGTTCTGTGTGTCTCAGGGTAGAGTGTGGTTCTGTGTGGCTCAGTAGGTAGAGCGTGGTTCTGTGTGGCTCAGTAGGTGGTTCGTGTGTTCTGTTCTGTGACTCAGTAGGTAGAGCGTGGTTCTGTGTGGCTCAGTAGGTAGAGCATGGTTCTGTGTGGCTCAGTAGGTAGAGCATGGTTCTGTGTGGCTCAGTAGGTAGAGCGTGGTTCTGTGTGTCTCAGTAGGTTGAGCGTGGTTCTGTGTGGCTCAGTAGGTAGAGCGTGGTTCTGTGTGGCTCAGTAGGTAGGCGTGGTTCTGTGTGGCTCAGTAGGTAGAGCGTGGTTCTGTGTGGCTCAGTAGGTAGAGTGTGGTTCTGTGTGGCTCAGTAGGTAGGCGTGGTTCTGTGTGTCTCAGTAGGTAGAGCGTGGTTCTGTGTGTCTCAGTAGGTTGAGCGTGGTTCTGTGTGGCTCAGTTGGTAGAGCACGGCCCTGGCAATGCTTAGGTTGTGGGTTCAATTCCCACTGGGACCACATATACTGAAAAATGTATGCATTCACTACTGTAACTTGCTTTGGATAAAAGCCTCTGCTAAATGGAATATGTTATATTAAATGGCATATGTAGTTATGTCTTTTCAAACCAGTATCTGCTCAGCCGAAACCGTCATCCTGGGCGATTTACATATTCACATATAAAGCTGACCTCACGGCCTCTTCGTAGTGTCATTTTTTGGGGGGCTGGGCCTGCGGTCAGTGAGTCCAGTTTACTCTCTGTCCCCGGGTATTAATCTCAGAACGACAGCTCCACAGAGGGGACGCTCGCAGTATCGATCGGGGACACGGTCCTGGAGCTTTGACAGCACAGATTTGTGAGGTCATTTCACAACAATGGTGGGGGTGGGGGGGTGACGACAAAACAAAGAGGAATGGCAGTGTAGTGTAATGGTTAGGGAGCTGGGCTTGTAACTCAGAGATCGCAGGTTCAATTCCCAGGTGGGGCACTGCCATTGTACCCTTGAGCTAAAGGTACTTAATCTGTATTGCTTCAGTAAAATATCCAGCTGTATAAATGGATTGTATGTAAAGAAATGTAAACTGTGTAAGTCGCTCTGGATAAGAGCGTCTGCTAAATGCCTAAAATGTCAATGTAAAGAAATAAAGAAAGAAACAAGAGCAGCCATGGCTGCCTGGACTGCAGGTGAGGGTATTTGAGTGAGCTCTTCTCTGGGGTGATGAAGGAGAGAGAGAGAGAGAGAGAGAGAGAGAGGAGGTGAGCTCCATTTGTGGAGCGGAGCTCAGGTGTGGCTTATTCCCACAGGAGACGGTAGTGAGTCTCCCCGTAACACAAATGGGAATCTGTGTCTCAGGTATTCTATCAGCTTGGTTTCCTCGCTGGCTTCTGTTTGTTTTCCGTGCCTTTCATTCCCCCGGCTAACCGCGCAGTTCCGAGGGGAACTGCTCATCCATACTACGCCTCGTAGGATGTCTTCCAGGAAGAATCTGGGTCAGCTGTAAGATCAATAGCCCCTTCGCAGTCCGTCTCATTACTCTCCTCCCCTCCCCCCACAAACGAGCAATACCGAGGGAAGAAAAGCCAGATTTCTGCTTCTTAATTTCATACCTGGGACTTGTTTTGCTGCGATGCTATTGGCTATGGTGGAAGGGTGTGGTAAAATCTCTGTTTAAACACTATTGATCGTGAGCTGACAGGCTGTGATGTATTGCACTGTAGATAACAGAGTGGATGATGGGATATGTAGTCTTTTTTTTTCTCAGTCCACTTCTTGAAAGGTCATTAGACGGGGAAGCAGGCCCACTGGCTGTCAGTGTAATTGTCAGGGGCGCAGAAACGCAAACTGGGCCACGTTGGTGGACAGCGCCCCCTTCTGGCCGCGGCGTCATCTCCCTGCTCATGATGTTTGAGGAGTTCTTTCTCCTTTCACTTTGTTCTGTTTTCTTTCCGTTAGTGTATCGTCGAGACTGTGAAATGTTCACCTCTGTGAAATAAGGAGCAAATTCGAATCTGGCAGCAACTTTTCCAAGCTGTTAATGAGCATCCACAAAACTTTGCGCTGTTTACTGTATTTTTCTTCTCTTTTTTCCCCACTTCGACAAATCAACACGAGCTCCCTGCTAGAAAATGTTGTTTTTGAAAAAATATTTTAATGAAATTTTGAAGAAAACGTGAGACTCCCAAGGTTTGCTCTAGCTTCCCAAAATCGATGGGATCCAGGGAATGCCCCCTTCCCCCCTGCGGGGGGCTAATCGATCATGGTAAGGTGATGCCGATGACATTGCCCTTCTGCGCTGGTGTCTTCTTGCTCACTGTTTAGCCTTGCAGAATGCCGCCCCCCCTTGCGCTCCCTCTCTCCTTCTGTCTCTCCCCCTTCCTTTCTCTCTCTCTCTTCCTCTCTTGCCATCTCTCTCCTTCTGTCTCCCCCTCCCTCCCTCTCTATCTCTCTTCCTCTCTTTCCATATTTCTCTCTCTCCCCCCTCACTTCTTCTCTTTCAATCTCTCTCCTTCTGTCTCCCCCATCTCTCTCTCTCTCTCCCTCTCCCTCCCCTCTTTCTCCCACCTCTTTGTCTGTCTCCCCACCCCCCATCTCTCTCTCTCCCTCTCCCCCTCTCTCTCTCCCTCCCTCCCTGTGCCCTTTATATCTGTGCCACACCACATGCCTGTCTTTCCTCTCCTCCTCTCTCTTCCTCTTCCCCTCTCTCTCTCTCTCTCTCTCTCTCTCTCTCCCTTCACCACTGTTTACTTGTTCTACATTATACAAAGAAACTAAACAACACACTAACCTTTTCTTTCCCAGTGTTACAGGTATGGTACGCAGCTGCCTGCAATGATGTCTATCGCTGTATTACTGCACTGATCTCTTGCGCGTACTATGATTGTTCCTACCATGTATTAATGCACATCTTGTAAGTCACTCTGGATAAGAGCGTCTGCTAAATGCTTAAAATGGTAAATGGTCTCCCCCCCCCCCATCTCCGTGGCGTTGGTCTACACTTGTCCCCCGCAGGTTCTGTCTGTCCCGCCTCACGTCCGTCCCGTGTCCACCCCCTCACACCAGCCCCAGAGGGGGAGACGGCCTGATCTCCTCCTCCTCTTAAAAGGAGCGCTCGTCTACTCTAAGAGAGGGGGGACTTATAAAGAAAGCACCTGCCTGCAAGGCGGCACAATACAGCAATCCTAAAACCACAGCCAGTTAGCTGCCATTATATGAGACGGTATGCACACATATGTGTACATATGCAACTGTTTATGTACATAGATAAATAATGTGTACATGTATTTACAGAAATCTGCTTGGCAAACATGCAAGACCAATATTTCTGGATTGCCCTGTGCCTCAGGCGAAGCGACAGGCCTGTTATAATTGTGCGTGCGTCAGAGGGACTCGGGCATTAAAGCAGGATTTCCTCCAGAAGGTAATTACTGGAGTGTTATTTAATCACTGTCTGGGAGAAAGGTGTGGAGGGCAAGGGAATGTTCTCTCGCTTGTCAGAGGCTGCTGGTGACGAGATCCCACCTCCCCCCCTCCTCTTCCCACCGCCCGTCCTCTCCGCCTGCAGTTTGCCATGTCCCCCACTAGAGGGCAGTGCTAATACACAAGACCAGGGCGTTCTCGCGGCCTGTTGCGTTAACAAACACAGCCTGGGGTTACACACCTCAAGCACGGCACGGGCGGCACGTAGAGCCAGACGCTTCCCTGCTACCGTAATCGCACAGCTTTGTGCGTACGCCGTAGATAGGTGTACAGCTAAACTGTCTGGTTTCGGACACAGCTGCAGTACCTGTGTGTACACAGTGTGTGTGTGTGCCTTGCTGTCATCGCCAGGGCCCTCTGTCTCTTTGTTTGGGATGAACTACGCGGCGCGGCGCTATTCCAGCCTGGTTTTGCGAGCTGCTGCTTTTCGACATCAGTATTCCTGTCGTGGTCCGTTCTGTTCGCTGTCGTCACGGTGAGCGCTGTGGCGGGCCCGGTCGTGGACGGTGCGTAGTCTGGCCGACGGGGTTAACGGAGAGAGAGACATCGTGCCCGTGCACTGCAGGCAGTCTGAACGTGATGCCGCCACAACGGCAAACCCAGAACGTTTTAAAACAAAACAAACAAAAAACGAGACCATAAACTTGGCACTTTCCGACATACTCAGCAGGCGGGCGTAGGCCCCCAAACAGGAGTCTTGAGCTCCACCCCCTCCGCTCTTTCCCATCGACCCTCACGGGCCGGGGGCGTTGAAACGCGCTGAGGTTACGAAACAATCATCCAGTGCGCAGGGTGGGGGCCCTGCCACAGGGGGGCGCTGGAGTGCCTGCTGGAGGCCTGCTCTCAGTGGACGATGTCCTCTCTTCTTCACAGGTGCCTGGAGCAGCTGGAGGAGGTGGGGCTCTCCGTGGAGGACCTGTTCCGCCACTGCGTGTTCCGGCAGGATGAGCGGGAGGTGGTGCTGAAGGCCATTCGGATGGTGGAGCCGGCTGAATTTTCTTTATGAGCAATTAGACGAGCGTCGACATTATTAAGATCAGCGCCACATCTGCTCCTCCCCTCTGGTCAAGGATATCTACACAAATGACATCTATGAAACTTTTCAGTCAGGATTTAGGCTAGCACTGCTGGTCCAATGCCTGATATCAACGCCCACTGCCCACCAAAACTCTTCTGCCTTGAAAACCTAGTTGGACTGCGTGGAACGCCAAGATCCCCCCTCTGCCCATCAAGGTGGAATATGGTATCCCTCAAGCCCCCATTATTGTTCTCCCATGTTGATGTCCTTATCCATGACACCCCAATATAATCAATGCTCATCCCCTGTTTTATTCTCTGAAAAACCTCAGAAGAGGGTTATCTGATTTATCTCTTAAAATGGATGGTTGCTCTGTTGCTGCAAGTTTGGCGGTAAAAGACCTTGGTGTTACTGTAGATCGGTCTCTCATTTGATAGTCACATCAAAAATATTTCCAGAGTAGCCTTTTTTCACCTGAGGAATATTGCCAAAATTAGGGCTTCCTGTCATTAATAGATGCAGAAAAATTGGTACATGCCTTTGTTACATCTAGATTAGATTATTGCAATGCATTACTGTCTGGCTGTTCAATGCCTCACTCTTACAGAATGCTGCTGCAAGGATCCTGACTAGAACAAAGAAATATGAGCACATTAGTCCTGTGTTAGCGTCACTTCACTGGCTTCTATAAACTATTAGAACTATAAGGTACTCCTCTTAACTTATAAGGTGTTGCATGGACTTGCACCCTCTTGTTGACGGATCTACTTCATCCGTACAATCCCCCCACGTTCACTTCGCTCACAAAGGTTAAAACGCATCTCTTTAGTCTCTCTTATAGTCATTAGGTGCAGATGTGGAGGCGTAGCAATAGAGCCTTCTGGTGCAATGAGCTATCCTTACTGTCACCAATCATAAGTGATGATCCGCCCCTATCAGGACTGCTGATGATGTGGTGGGATGGTCTCTGAGTGCCCTCATGGCTGCGTGCTCCCTGTGCCACTCACCTAATTAGTTATGCTGCCCTAGATTACTTCTGCTGGTGCAAAGTGTTATCACTACTCTTCCCCTGATCCGGTTTCATAATTGCACCTTTCCTCTTTTCTCCCGGCGTGGCACCTGCCGGAGCTGAATGTGTTAGCCGGATGCCGCGGACCCTAGCTGCTGGTTCCATCCCCCGCCCTCTTCTGGAGGGATGAGTCCACCCCACTCCTACACTTAGAATGCCCTTCATGGTCTGTTTCTAAGGACTATTTGTGTTGTTTTTCTCTGTATCCCAATTTTCCAGGAGTTCATCTCGACCGCCTTTTAAGGGGTCAGGGAATAATTTTCAGTTTCCTACATTGGCTCCAATGGTTTTCTGGGTTTCTGGAGAATACAACCTGTTTGTAAATGTCTGAAATTGATTAATCACAGACAACGTCGATACTAACGCCGCTCAGCCGCAGCTTCTGAAGGGATCCAACAACGCTGAAGAGAGTCTCGCAGGCTCTCGAGACGGCGGCCTCGGGGAGAAAAAACAGCCGCAAATCGAAAGCTTGTTTCACAACTTTGTGAGGGGACGTGATAGGTTTTTAAGGGGTTGGTGTCACGGGTCGCTAGGCAGAAGGCCCGGAGAGCAGAGAGGCTAGGGAGAGGAACGTCATCAGGCCGGCCGGCCGAAAAGAGACATCAGCGCAGGAGACGCAGACGGAGATGCGGTCGCCAGTCGCCACACCACAGGCCTTTTGGGGTTATTTTTAGTGCGCGTGAATGCTATTAACGGCACGTCCCACTTGCTGCTCCTTCCACGCGGTTCCACAGCAGGATTCTGTAGGGGTGTGGTGTTAGCGAGCCGTGCGACACATTTGGGTTCGTTTATCGGGACAAGTTTGGAGGCTTAGGGTGCACCTGGTGGCCTAAAATGGCTTTGGCCGTAATTCTAGCATGCAGAGTAATAATCAGACCCAATGACTCCCAGGAGATGGCTGCCCATACCATGACAGATCCACCACCGTGTTTAACAGTTGGGAACAGGAAATGTGGGTTGAAGGCTTCCTTTGGCTTTCTCCAAACATAAGTCCGTTCAGATGTAGGAAAGAGTAAAAGACCCATCAGACCATGTTACTTTCTTCCACTGCTCAGAAGTCCAGGTTGTGTGCTCATTACACCAGGTTATGCGTTGTTGTGCATTGGCCTTGGTTACAAGCGGTTTCCGAATGGCAGCCGTGCCATAACTTTGTGAAGCACACAAGGTAGTTTTTGTTGAGACTGGGTCACAGAGGTGTAGATTAAGATCTGTGGTCATTTTCATGTTTTTTTACCCACTGTCCTGTTAAGTGTCCGTCTGTCCCTGTCTGTGAGCTTCGACTCACGACCCCTGTTCCTCTTTCTTGATGCAGTTTTTCCTTGTTTGGCGTATGCTGTCATGATTTTCGACACTGTTCCTCTTGACACATTCGATCATTTTGCCGTTTCCGTGACTGACGCACCTGCAATTCGGCACCAACTATTTTAGCTTTCAAAATATGTTGCTTTGGAAACTCACATATTGTAGATGTTGGTTTAAAAATATATTTTATTGCAGAAACATATTGACAATTAGTATTGACATGAATGAAACATGACAATAACTCTTTTTTTTAAATTGTGATTTAGTTACAATTAAAGTTACAAAGTTACTTTAGTTACAAAGTCCTTTACATTATTATTTTCATCCTTTATTTAGTCTACGCCCCTGTACACACATATGATTGAATGATGAATATTTGATTGCTTTGCACGCTGCGTCATCTTGGATGTGTCACTTCTTTATAAATGTCTTCGTAACATTGACTTTGTGTTCTGCTGATCTCACTTTGCTCAAATAATCAGCTGCAACAGAACCCATTAGTCATCCATCTTGAAGGTGCCCAGACTAATAAAACCAAAACTTTTCTGCCAGAAATGTTTTGGTTCCGATGAGATCCCCCTGATTCACTGAGTTATTTATTGTGCTCAAATCGCCTCAAGCCCTCAATTTAAACTGTGAAATCGTTCCTCCTGCAGTTCGGCTCAGTGAGTACACTCCCTTCTGTTGGCCGTACGCCAGAAGGCCAAATGCTTGGCTCTTGAAATGTTTACGCAAAACTAAAAAAGCGTTAAGTCACAATGCCAGGGGTGAACTGGTGCCTGGTCAGGGTGGTGAAGAGCTGCTTTGCTACCCTCCTCTTTAGTGTGTTCCTCTGAGACAAGTACAGACCTGCAGATTGTCTCCCTCCTCTTTAGTGTGTCCCTCTGAGACGAGTACATACCTGCAGACTGTCTCCCTGCTCTTTAGTGTGTCCCTCTGAGATGAGTACAGACCTGCAGACTGTCTCCCTCCTCTTTAGTGTGTTCCTCTGAGATGAGTACAGACCTGCAGACTGTCTCCCTGCTCTTTAGTGTGTGTCCCTGAGACGAGTACAGACCTGCAGACGGTCTCTCTGCTCTTTAGTGTGTCCCCTGAGACGAGTACAGACCTGCAGACTGTCTCCCTGCTCTTTAGTGTGGGCAGCGTGTCCCCCTGAGACAAGGCCAGATGCTGTGCTTCGGTCCTGAAGCTACTTTCCAAAGGGAGGGGGAGAGGGATAGAGAGAGGAAGGCAGAGAGAGGGGTGGAAAGAAAGGGAGAGGATAAAGAGAGAGAGACTGAGGAGCTAGAAAGGAAAAGAAAGGGAGGGAGGGAGAGAAAGGAAGAGCAAGTGGGATAAAGAGAGAGAGAGAGGCCACAGCTACCTCCTCAGCACCATTACTGCCAGTCATCGGAGAGCTGCACACAGCACGGCTTCCAGCCCATTACCACAGCCTGTCCCAGAGCCCTCTGTCCCTCTGCCCCTCTGTCTGTCTGCACACCATCCATACGCCATCACTGCGATCATCAAAACACACGTCAGAAATAGTGAATTCATTCCTTTGCACTTTTTACAAAGAGTCATCTCAGAATGTCACAACAATATGAAGACTGAGGCCTGTGGAGGCGATCCCAGTGACAGACTGGGACAGAGGGGGTTCTGTGTTCTTCAGCCCATCAGAGTTTGAGTTCTGTCTGCTTACATACAGATGTGCACATGCATGCATACACATACAGTATGTGTGTGTGTGCACATTTGGAGGAGGTCACAAAAAAGGTTGAACATTATTTGTGTGCCTATATACATACATGCATATAGGCACACATTGATGTATGCATGCATGGATGGATGGATATATATATAGAGCAATCCGTCCATAACTCATAAGATAACCCTCCCACAATGCCCTGACTGCTCTCAACATGATAGAGCCCATCTCAGAGATACTGCGGCTTAAAGGGCGCAACAAAGCAGGAAGCCGTCAGCAGGCCACAGACTTGAGTGTGTTCTGTGTCACAGACAGGAGGTGTGGAATCCGGCGCTTCTCCCAGGAGGCCGTGCGCTCCCCGCGCGTGAGGAGCATGTCACCACCCCGGTGATATATGTCCCGTGTAACCTTTTATTTGACTTTGACTCGCTCCCTCGCTGCCTCCTCTGTGGACAGGTCTAATGCTCTTCTCCGTCCGCTGGTGTCTCTAAAGCTAGCAGAGTGCTGCTCTCGCCTCAGCACTACACTACACTACACTAACGGCTCCACTCCGTACGATGGCCGCTGTCACGTGGGCTGACCAAGGACAACCAAGGTCACTGCTTGCGCATCGCTACGGGCTACATCTAACTAACTCCGCTAGCATTTACGATTTACGATTTACAGGGCGTGCTCAATTTGGTTTAATTACGCACGGTCATGTTTCTGGTTTTACGAGGCCCTGAATGTATTTTATTTATTTATTTTGTCTCCAAACAAAAAAAAATATTGCTTGGTAACTGACATTAAGTATTAGCATTATGAATGCATATTATTTTGCTGGCTACCTATGAGTTGTGATATCAAGGGCACAATGAGAAATAGAAACCATTTAACTCTGCGGAATTAAAACCACATCGGCTAAGAGTTTATCATGCAGCTAGCAAATATACCCCAAATGTTTCCGCCGTGCACATTCCACGAAGTATCGCCAGAAATGGGCTAGCTAATCTCAAAAAAAGTCAACTAAAAGCAAAACCGGGCCAAGGCGACGGTAGTTAAACGAAGCTAAGCTACGTTAAAAAGCTAGGCGCCGTTGTTTATGACGCGTTCCTGCCCGTTCCACACAGAACTCGTCTAACAGCACTGCTGTTGCCGGGCGCCCTACTGTGACAACCCAGTCCCGGTAGTGTGAAAACAGCCTTTGATGTGCTTAAAGACAATATCCGCCTGTCCCCGCAGAACAAGGCCCTCCTAAATAATTAAGGACAACAAGCAGAAACATCCAGCGCCACAGTAACGGCGATATGTTAAACGCAACACGACGCGTACGGCTGTGTCTAATCGAGTTAGCGCAACCCGTCGTTTGGCTGTCAGCCAAAGGCCCCTCAGCATATTCAAAACCACAGGGCAGCTAGCGTGACCGTACGCAAGTCACACTTCCCTCGGAGGTTATTTCGAGCTGTGGACGGATTCTGTTATTCGCCCCGTATGCTCTCTCTCCCACCTTCTCATAACTCGCAATTGACCCACGGGGGAAGCGTTGTCGTGGACCCAGACCCACTAGCTCTCCATTCACCTGTGTAATTAAGACGCCCACTCGTGAGACGGGAACTTGACAGTCGCGTGGGTGGTGTTTACCTCGTGCTTGTCGCAGACACGGCGGAGTGGACGCGGTGATGTGGTGATTATTTAGAAATTGATTTGACCAGATGTAAAAGAAGGCCCTTAGACAAGTGCCTTTAGAAAAAGATTAGGTCATTGGGATGTCAATTTGTTAAGTGCAAATTGTTTCAATGTTTTAATGCGACGGAGCACTGGAGCCTTAAGTGTACAGCGCGATTAAACACCTGACTGAAAAAGTGATATAAAACCGAGGGAATAATATTCGCTGCTCTCTCATGGTTCCCTTATTACTGTCGGGTAATGAGTAATTTATTTCCTCGCTCTGGCGTTCCTGAGCTCGGTGGTATTGATTCAGAGATGAGTGCGTCGCGTTTGGCACCGGAGCGCGGATCGTGACCTGACCGCGCTTCCCCTCGCGTTAGCGGCGCATCCTGTACCCAAGCCGGGCAGGGCTGGGAACACGTGACTGTGCACTCCTGTGACTGTACACTCCGAAACCAGAGCCTTCGCTGGCAGAGAGGCCATATATTGTCTCTGCTCTCCTGGGATTTCATGCTATTTTTTGTTTCAGGTTTTTAATTGCAAAAAAAATGTTAGGTATTCAAAAATACATTATTAGGTATTCTTAGGGAACATTGGTATTGGTGACATGACCAATAGAACATTGGTATTGGTGACATGACCAATAGAACATTGGTATTGGTGACATGACCAAGAGGACATTGGTATTCTATTGGTGCCATGATTCCCTTGCCAATAAGATGGTGCAGTACAATTGATGCTGTTTTGAGCCAGTAGTTATAGTGTTGTAATACTGAATATTCTTTCATAATTTTGGGCTAATTTAATTGGGTGGCAGTGTAGTGTAATAGTTGGGGAACTGGGCTTGTAACTCAGAGGTTGCTGGTTTGATTCTCAGGTGGGGCACTGCTGTTGTATTCCTGAGCAAGGTACTTAACCTGAATTGCTTCAGTAAATATCCAGCTAAATTGATTGTAAAATAATAAGTAAGTATTATTAATTATTAAGTAAGTAAGATGAAAAACTGTCTTTAAAAGTTGCTCTAGATAAGAGTGTCTGCTAAATGCCTTAATGCAATAATGTCATTTTGTGTTTGATTCAGGTGATGTAATCGGTGTCAACACTCATTGTTTTAATTTGGTGGTTCTGTGTGGCTCAGTAGGTAGAGCGTGGTTCTGTTGTGGCCCAGTAGGTAGAGCGTTAGGGTTTATTTTTGGCTCAGATGTTTTTAGGTTTGGAGAGCGTGGCTGTTGGCATTTCACTTTCGTTGTGGGTTACAATGACAATAAAGGGGCTAATCTAAATCTACACTGAAAAATGTTTGCATTCACTACTGTAAGTCACTTTGGATAAAACCGTCTGCTAAATGACATATATTATATATATCATTATATAAATTTTAGCCCCATTAACTAAGTGCTGCTTGTGTTTCTCTGTTTCAGACGGGCGGTGTGCAGTACCCCAAACTGGACATGGGCGTGGCAGAGCTGCGGGATCGGTTCGGCCAGCAGCTGAGAATGGAGCAGGCCGACACGGTCACCATCGACTCTGTGGAGGCCAGCAAGCCCGTCACTGAGCGCATGGCCAGGAGGCCAGCAAGCCCTGTGTGTGTGCGTGTGGCCAGAATGGTGTGTGTGTGTGTGTGTGTGTGTGTGTGTGTGTGTGTGTGTGTGTGTGTGTGTGTGTGTGTGTGTGTGTGTGTGTGTGTGTGTGTGTGTGACCCCCGCCCCACGTGTGTGTGTGTGAGTGTGTGTGTGTGTGTGTGTGTGTGTGAGAGTGTGTGTGTGTGTGACCCTCCGCCCCCACCCCGCTCCTCACGTGTTTCAGACTCCAGTACCACTGAACTCTGTACATCTAGCCAATTGTCATCACCACTTCCTAAAATTTAAAAAAATTTTAAAATACTAACCTTTTCATTCCCAGTGTTACAGGTACGGTATGCAGCTGCCTGCAATGATGTCTATCTCTGTATTACTGCACTGATCTCTTGCGCGGACTATGATTGTTCATACCATGTATTAATGCACATCTTGTAAGTCGCTCTGGATAAGAACGTCTGCTAAATGCTTAAAATGTAAATGTTACAGAACTGACACCACGATGGCTTACAGAATTTGGTTCTACTCCCGAGAAAGTTTCACTTAAACGCTCAGTTCAAAGGTGGGACATTATGTATGCACGCCAGGCGTGTGTGAGACTTTCTCTTCCAGGACCGTGGGAGGGGGGGTGGGGGGGGCCGTGCGTTGGCATTTTCAGTCTGAGCTCTCTCAGCGCCCCCCTGACAGTCTGTCGGAAGTGAACCGACGGGAAGCCTCGGGTGGTCAGGCAGAATTGACACCCGGAGGTAAATGTATAATAATGTATTGTAATGGAGCCGTACTGAGCGCGTTGTGACTCACCTTCAGCACGGCGCGCTGGCTCCACAGCTCTGAGCCACCACACTGCCCTCAGCGCACAGACACACGGCCCCCCTGGATGAATGTGTGACCCACTTTTAACTCAAGGCTGTTTCTTATTCTCTCTATCTCTCCTAACCCTCTGTCTGTCTCTCTCTCTCTCTCTCTCTCTCTCTCTCTCTCTCTCTCTCTCTCTCTCTCTCCTAACCCTCTGTCTGTCTGGCTCTCTCTTCATCTCTCTCTCTCTCTGTCTCTCTCCCTCTTAACCCTCTGTCTGTCTGTCTGTCTGTGTCTGTCTGGCTCTCTCTCTCTCTCTCTGTGTCTGGCTCTCTCTTCATCTCCCTCTCTCTCTCTCTCCCCCCCTCTCTCTCTCCCTCCCTCTCTCCTAACCCTCTGTCTCTGTCTCTCTCTTGCTCTCTCTTTTCTATCTCTCTAGATCTCTCTCTCTCTTTTTCTCTTTCATTATTTCTCTCCCTCTCCCTCTCCCCTCCGTGATTGCCTTTGTAAATGGCCCCTTGCTCGTACCTTCAATTCCATGACAGTGCTTCTCGGCAACACAGCGAAAGTGCACGTTTACTCGAGCCCTAATTCAAATTCCAGTGGGTTCTCATTACGGCACTTGCGTTCTGCATTAATAAAAAGTCCATCTGCGGCTGGCTCATCCTGTTAAGGCACTGTTCTAGTGTGTGGATGAGCCCCACGGTCTGCATCCTGTTAAGGCACTGTTCTAGTGTGTGGATGAGCCCCATGGTCTGCATCCTGTTAAGGCACTGTTCTAGTGTGTGGATGAGCCCCACGGTCTGCATCCTGTTAAGACACTGTTCTAGTGTGTGATGAGCCCCACGGTCTGCATCCTGTTAAGACACTGTTCTAGTGTGTGGATGAGCCCCACGGACTGCATCCTGTTAAGACACTGTTCTAGTGTGTGGATGAGCCCCACGGTCTGCATCCTGTTAAGACACTGTTCTAGTGTGTGGATGAGCCCCACGGTCTGCATCCTGTTAAGGCGCTGTTCTAGTGTGTGGATGAGCCCCACGGTCTGCATCCTGTTAAGACACTGTTCTAGTGTGCGGATGAGCCCCACAGTCTGCATCCTGTTAAGGCACTGTTCTAGTGTGTGGATGAGCCCCACGGTCTGCATCCTGTTAAGGCACTGTTCTAGTGTGTGGATGAGCCCCACGGTCTGCATCCTGTTAAGGCACTGTTCTAGTGTGTGGATGAGCCCCACGGTCTGCATCCTGTTTAAGACACTGTTCTAGTGTGTGGATGAGCCCCACGGACTGCATCCTGTTAAGGCACTGTTCTAGTGTGTGGATGAGCCCCACGGTCTGCATCCTGTTAAGACACTGTTCTAGTGTGCGGATGAGCCCCACAGTCTGCATCCTGTTAAGGCACTGTTCTAGTGTGTGGATGAGCCCCACGGTCTGCATCCTGTTAAGGCACTAGTGTGTGGATGAGCCCCACGGTCTGCATGCTGTTAAGACACTGTTCTAGTGTGTGGATGAGCCCCACGGTCTGCATCCTGTTAAGGCACTGTTCTAGTGTGTGGATGAGCCCCACGGTCTGCATCCTGTTAAGGCACTAGTGTGTGGATGAGCCCCACGGTCTGCATCCTGTTAAGGCACTGTTCTAGTGTGTGGATGAGCCCCACGGTCTGCATCCTGTTAAGGCACTGTTCTAGTGTGCGGATGAGCCCCACGGTCTGCATCCTGTTAAGACACTGTTCTAGTGTGTGGATGAGCCCCACGGTCTGCATCCTGTTAAGGCACTAGTGTGTGGATGAGCCCCACGGTCTGCATCCTGTTAAGGCACTGTTCTAGTGTGTGGATGAGCCCCACGGTCTGCATCCTGTTAAGACACTGTTCTAGTGTGCGGATGAGCCCCACGGTCTGCATCCTGTTAAGGCACTGTTCTAGTGTGTGGATGAGCCCCACAGTCTGCATCCTGTTAAGGCACTGTTCTAGTGTGTGGATGAGCCCCACGGTCTGCATCCTGTTAAGGCACTGTTCTAGTGTGTGGATGAGCCCCACGGTCTGCATCCTGTTAAGACACTGTTCTAGTGTGTGGATGAGCCCCACGGTCTGCACCCTGTTAAGACACTGTTCTAGTGTGTGGATGAGCCCCACGGTCTGCGTCCTGTTAAGACACTGTTCTAGTGTGTGGATGAGCCCCACGGTCTGCATCCTGTTAAGACACTGTTCTAGTGTGTGGATGAGCCCCACGGTCTGCATGCTGTTAAGACACTGTTCTAGTGTGTGGATGACCCCCACAGTCTGCATCCTGTTAAGGCACTGTTCTAGTGTGTGGATGAGCCCCACGGTCTGCATCCTGTTAAGGCACTGTTCTAGTGTGTGGATAAGCCCCACGGTCTGGTATTGAATCCAGACTGTGCCAGCGCGTGCTGTAGCTGGCAGCCCCCCAAGGCGGTACATAATTTGCCATAGCGTTGCCCTGGAAGGGAAGGATTTCAGTTGGCGTAACGTCCATGACTCATTGTGCGCCAGTAACCCCCTCTGGTCAGTCAAGGCGCCCACAGCCTGCTCAAGATACGCAAACACGTCCTCCCCTGATTCGATGTCTGCGCGCTTAACTAAAAGAAGCAGCTTGCTGTCATCACGTCAGCTCGCTGGAGGAGTGACTTGTCTGCCCTCTGCCGAAGTGACGCAGGAGGTTGCAGCGACGAGCACGGAACACACGCAAATTAGGCGTTCCAAAATTGGCTGCGTCAGTGTCGACTCATGTCAGAGGGAAGTCGACATGAGTTCGCTGCGTATAGGAGTGGCTCCGATGTATCAGAAAAGCAGTCAGCAGCTCTGCAAAGGAGGCGGCACACCGATTGGTCACGGCCGGTCTCGGGGCTACGGCAGCGAACTCACAATACGAGGAGGGGGGGGATTGACATGAAAAAGAGAGAGTGTAATTGGCTACTATATTGGGAGAAAAATGGGGAAAAAATATCAGAAACGATAGATCAAAATAATTTAAAATAGGGCCTCCCGTGTGGTCCAGTGGTTACAACATTCAACGCTGGCCACGGCAACCGGGGTTCGATTCCCCATCGGGCCAGAGTCGGCTGGGGGTGGCAATTGGCTGTCCGCCCCAGGGAGGGGGAAGGGAAGCCGACAGGATGTTCGCTGCGCACAGGAGTGGCTCTGGAGTACTGGAGTTATGGTCGACAGCCTGGCGAGTGCCGTCTCGGAGGAGATGATACTTAGTCTTCGTCACTACCGGTCACAGGGCTACGGCAGCGAACTCACATTACAAGGGGGGGATTGGCTTGAAAATAGCGGGTGTAGTTGGCGAGAAAATGGGATAAAATCAGAAACAAATGATAAAAAAATAAAATAAAATAAATAGGGTTGAAAGATATTTGTGAGGCGGGTCTGCAGCTCAAACGCAGCCGTCGTGATGCCGCGCTGACGGCCGGGTCTCTGTGTTCCAGAGAGGCCTGCTGGGGGAGCTGCGCTCACAGTGGCGCACCGCCCTGCTGGAGGCCCTCCGAGTCAGCAAGCTGCTCCTGGCCAACAGCGACCAGCACTCCTGGAGGATGAACCTGTACCCTTACCTGTGCCTGCTGGAGGACCAGGAGTACGTGGACATCATGCTGCAGGTGAGAACGACCGCCCAGCCCACCCAGCGGCGCCATGGAACAGGAATATACTTTATTAGCCATGTTACACAAGGTAAATGGAATTAGTCTTTTCACACATCTCTCCTAGATACACACACACACATAGACATAGACATGGACCACTGTACATATGTATTCCTTCATTTAGGGGTTCAGTGCCTTGCTCAAGGGCACTTCGGCAGTGCCCCAGGAAGTGAACTGTCATCCTTCCGGTTTCCAGTTCATTGTTTTTTCATTTGGCCTTCCTGGGTTTCGAACCAGCAACCCTCCGCTTGCCAGCCCATGTCGCTAACCACTGAGCCACTGCCGCCCGGTCTCTTCTCCGTGGCGCGTGCTCACCTGCCCCCCCTCTCCTCGCCAGGGCCTCTCCAGCCTCTCTCCTAACGGGGAGTCCCTGCTCATAATGGCCAAAGAGCTGGGCAACAGGGTCCAGAACAAGTACTGCATCCGGCAGAAGAGTCAGAGCCACATGGTGGAAAAGCTCCGACGCATCTACGACCGATACGCTGAGCTGCTGGCCAATGACACTGAGGTACAGCTCCATACCTCTCTCTCCTCCTCTCCTCTCCTCCTCTGACCTCTCTCTTCCTCTCTCCTCTCTCCTCACTGTCCACGGGCCCTGGAACACAGGCCTTGTGTTGCGATGGTGCAAAGTTAATTGATGTAATTTGCTCAATTACTATCATCACCGCTGGCTGTGTTAGTGCTTCTCGTGTGTGTGTTTTGTTTTGTTTTGAACCCTTCATATGATATAGTCT
Organism: Aldrovandia affinis; assembly: GCA_029706075.1. Classification (NCBI taxonomy): domain Eukaryota; kingdom Metazoa; phylum Chordata; class Actinopteri; order Notacanthiformes; family Halosauridae; genus Aldrovandia; species Aldrovandia affinis. Next base: position 2,694 of record JAINUG010000290.1, on the reverse strand, counting down.
GTTTGGTGTAAGGATGTAGCTTAATTTATGTGTAAAGTTTCACAGAAGGCTCAATCAAACATGCGAGCGTAACAATCACGATATTCATAATGCTGTTTATAACGTTGTGTCCGAATGAAATGTTTTCACATTCTTTAATCCTGTGTGTGCCTCCCGCGTGGTCTAGCGGTAAGAGCGTTCAATACTAGCCACAGCGACCGGGGTTTGATTCCACCGGTCGCACCAGTTTAGGCTCTGGCCGGGAGTGCCACTAGGGGGCGGCGATTGGCTGTCCGCCCCAGGGAGGGGGGAGGGATAAAAGCCGAAGGAAAGACTTGCTGCATATATGAGTGGTCGTGTGCGTCGATGACAGGCTTCAGCCTAGGTGGGCACTGGCTCAAAGGAGGCAGTGCAGCGCTCGCTACTGGCCGGACTACGGCAGCAAGTTCTCATACGAGGGGGGGGATAACTGGCACAAAGAAAGAGAGAGAGGGAATTGGATACTAAAAAGTGGGGGGGGGAAAACAGCAAAAATAATAAATAAATACAGTAATAAATACAATAAATAAAATGACAAATCCTGCGTGTCCAACGCTTTGCCGTGTGTCCCCTGTGGTCCCCAGAAGCGCGACCTCTTGCCTCGAGAGTGGTGGGAGCAGCTGGAGGCGGAGCTGAGCTCTGGCCCCTCCCTCGTGGGCGACGACACCCAATGGCCTCACTTCCTGGTGGTGCAGCTGGGGACCCACCTGGTGGACCTCATGGTGCGGGAGCTGAAGGTGTACAGCAACACCCTGAGCCCCGCCCAGGAGAGGAAGCTCATCCCCATCCTCTACCACATGTACACCTTCCGCAGCAACCGCAAGGTAACCTCGCAGTGTGTGTGTGTGTGTGTGTGTGTGTGTGTGTGCGTGTGTGAGAGAGCGTGTGTGTGTATATGAGAGTGTGTGAGTGAGTGTGTGTGTGAGAGCGTGTGAGTGTATATGAGAGTGTGAGTGAGAGTGTTTGTGTGTATATGTATATATGAGCTGTATGAGTCTGTCTGGATAAGTGCGTGGGCTAAATGATTTCAGCCTCTACCCAGCGGGGGTTATAATGGGAGGCCAGTTGAGGACTTAGTTAATTGCACGTCATAAAGTGACCGAGGCGTGACGTCTCCCTGATGTGGAGAAATGGGCAGGAGAGCGTGGCCATCAGCCGTGACCGTAACGAGGGTGACGTCGGTTCTAACGCGGGCAGTCTGTCATCGCTCTGAGCGGACGCCAGTTCTCTCTCACACATCAGCACCTCTCTCTCTCTCTAGCGCTCTCTCCTCTCCTCCTCACACACTCTCTCCCTCCTCTCTCTCTCTCTCTCTCTCTCTCTCTCTCTCTGTCTCTCTCTCTCTCTCTCTCACACTCTGTCTCTCTGTCTCTGTCTCTCTCTCTCTTCTCTCTCTCTCTCTCTCTCTCTCTCTCTCTCTCTCTGTCTCTGTCTCTGTCTCTGTCTCTGTCTCTGTCTCTCTCTCTCTCTGTCTCTCTCTCTCTCTCTCTCTCTCTCTGTCTCTCTCTCTCTCTCTCTCTCTCTCTCTCTCTCTCTCTCCTCTCCCTCTCTCTCTCTCTCTCTCTCTCTCACTCTCTCTCTCTCTCTCTCTCTCTCTCTCTCTCTCTCTCTCTCTCTCTCTCTCTCTCTCTCTCTCTCTCTCTCTCTCTCTCACTCTCTCTCACTCTCTCTCTCTCTCTCTCTCTCGCGCGCATGCACAGGGGCCCGGGGCGTGCGTCTCAATCACAGAAGAGCTCTCCCGCCTGAGTAGGCCAGGGAGCAGTTGGCTAAGACCAATTAGCTTCAGAGCTAATCCCCTATCTTATGATTTTATTTCTCTTTTAAAACCCGTGCCTTTTCATTGGCTGAGTGACTTGCTGCACCGGGACTCTAAAGAGGTTGACGGTGAAATGAAGACACTGTCTATTTTCGCTTCGGAGTGCCGTTTTCCCGATGCGCTCTGACAGAGGAGCGCTCCGCAGGCAGGCGCGGTACGTCCGGCAGTGGCTCAGTGGTCAGCGACACGGACTGGCAAGCGGAGGGTTGCTGGTTTGAATTTCAGGAAGGCCGAACGAAAAAACAATTAACTGGAAACCGGAGGGGATGCCAGTTCACTTCCTGGGGCACTGCTGAAGTGCTCTTGAGCAAGGCAGTGAACCCATAAACTGCTCCAGGGGCGCCGTACTGTGGCTGACCCTGCGCTCGGACCTCTCTGAGGGCGTGTGTGCATCTAGGAGAGGAATGCGAAAGATCGATTCCAATTGCCCGGTGTAAAGAACTGTGTGCAACACGGCGTAATAACGATGATATTATATTACGTAACGATCCCGCCCCTCACCAGGGCGCCCACGTCGTGAGGCCCCTCCCGTCCTCTAGGGGCATCCGCCCGTCGCTACGAGCCTTCAGCAGAGACGCCGCCCCGGGCCTCATGCTCCACGCCAAGGACCGCCCGCGTTCTTCTCAAGTGGAGATCAGAGTCGCCCGCTCTCCTGCGGAGACAGAATCTCTCCCTCGCCTCGACGCTATTCCCTTTCAAAAGGAAACTTCAGAGCCCACATTGGCTCAGTAAATATCCAGCTGTATAAATGGATTGTATCATTTTCTGTGTGTGTGTGGAGTGTGTGTGTGCGTGTGAGTGTGTGTGTGTGTGTGTGTATATATATATATATAAGCTGTATAAGTATTTCTGGATAAATA